>JANHFX010004948.1:0-28302 GCA_027560015.1 Chloroceryle amazona | reverse complement strand
GCCCTGCCATCGGCTGCAGCCAGGGCCACGCGGCCTCATAGACGCTGGCTGGGCTCTGCTCCCCCACAGCCCAACCAGTCCTTTCTCTGGCCACTGACACGGACTCATTGTAGGGTCTCCAGCTGGCCTAAAATGTTGGCTATCAAGGAAAGAAGCACTTTTCCTATTAAATATTTTTAAGTGGCATTTTTTAATGTTTGAGCTAAGCTGGCGATATTGACAATAAGATGTAAGTCACAAATGTGAAGATCTGTTTATGTAGTGTATTATTTTTCACCATTTCCTTGTTCCATCTTCGTAATAACAGAAAAGATGACTCATGTTGTGGAGAAACAGCATCAATTTATACTGAGAAAAGTAAATCCATTCCCCATGTCTCTAACTTGTGGGATTGTCACTTCAGTGAAACGTGTGAAGTCTTTTTAAATGTAATCTCATTTTCTGAAATTGCCTCTCACTAGGACACTCTTACTCCTCCTTCCCTGGCTGTCTGATTATTTCAAACTACTTTTAATCAGGCAACAATGGGATCAGGAGCAAAGTATCCAGGAGAGAAAACAAGGTGGATTAGAGCCTTACGGCTGTAGCAAATCAGGGAGGATTAGGAATTTCAATTTATAGTACCACAGGCTAATGTTCCTGAGATTTGTAAGAGCAGTTTAATGGGCTGATGTGAGGAACATCAGGCTAAACTTCTTGTCTCCTTAAATCCATTTTCCTCATCTCCCGCTGTTACACAGACACTTTTTTTTTTTTTTACTGTTTTGAGGATATTCAGAGCATGAGATAAAAGCAAATTATGTAAAGAGACATATGGTGCAGCGATCTGTGGAGTAACTTCTGTTTCCAGACTGCTGGGGATTGTTCTGGGTTCAGTACACAGAAACTGGAGCCGTCAGTGTGTCTGTCCACTGGGATGCTGTCCTGGGGAAATCTCAGCCAGCATTTCCCACGAACCTCATTCCTATTTAAAGCTTTAAAGATAATGGAAATTCCTTAAGAAAACTTCAGAAAAGTACTAAAATGTAGCGGGAAAAATGCACACACTCAAGCTAGGCTCGAGGGCACTTTAAGAATTAAATCACATTTTTCATTGAGTGGTGACAGGAGCTTGTTTCCTGCATGGAGAGTTGCCCGGGAGTCCACAGCGCTCATAAACTCAGCGGAGTTGGATATTAACCACAGTCCTACAGCCCAGCAGAGGTAACTGGGAGATGGCGATGGAACAAAGGTGTTCTCTTACAGAAGCCCTGGTGGAAAATTAAAACTCAAGACAAAACCAAGCCTCTTTAAAAAGGAAGTAAGTTCCTCCCACAGTGAGATAAGCACAAGAACAAATGTTATTCTGCTTTTTTCCAACTCTAAATACAAGTGCGGACATTGTGTTGGTGACAGTTGGAGACAAGGAAATAGCTCAACAGAAATACAGAAAAGTGGAGAAATGCACTGAAATATTCATTAAAATGCCCATTTGGGCTCAGCCAGCAGTGAGACATCAGTGAAATCAGTGGCTGCAAGAAAAGCGAGTAAAATACCTGGAGAGCTATTGCCTTGTGCCGGGGCATGAAAATAAACATCTCCCAGCAGCATCACAGGGCCCAGCAGGCTGCCTGTCGCTCCCAGGTAGGACAACTGAAATTCAGGCACAGTCCCCCTGCTCGAAGGTAATCGGAAAAGGCTCCACCCTAAAAACCTTCTGGAGTCCGTAAAGATCCACTCTGCTGCAGTTCCACTGGGCTCAGGGTCTGCCACGGTTCAGAAGAGCCTCCTGCAGATGGTGGCAAGGGACTGTCTTGGAGCATGAAGAGCAGCACAGGAGAAACTATGACTGTCCTTAAATCCTGAAACACAGTGGTGGGGGGGTGCTGAAGCCGTACGCCAGCCGTGCTCAGCATCCAGTACCCGATGGCGAGTGTGTCCTGATGGGCTGTGTGTGAGGCACTGCTGTGTGAGCAGCGCTCGGTTCTGCGTGGGGAAAGGAGGGAGGGAGAGCAAAGCAAGGGGACAGAACATGGCCTTCATGCAGGCATCCTGCAAGGCTACAGGGGTGCTTCTGTCAGTATCCGATGTTGGCTGCAATATTTTAGACCCCTCCTCAAACTCTTAACTGCGTATCTCAAAATTCAAGCTCTTGATTAACCAGCAACAATATTGCCAGTAACAGTGAGAGCTAATTAGGGTTTTCCTTTTCTATTAATTTTTATTCTGCAGCTTCCGTGCTTAGTTTATAGCTTTCAATAATGTAACCCGGGGGGGGATTACATGGGCCAGGAAAGAAGCCCAGGTAAGCCAAGAGAAACACCAGCTCTACCCAGCGCTGCCACTGGGATAAGCAGCAGCAACCTGCCCTGTCAAGCAGACCTCAAGTCAGGAGAACATCAGAGTGGCTGCTCAGGAGCACACAACAAAGTGCTGGGCAGCGCTCCCAGCGCCAAACTGGAAACACCCTGCAGATGACCGTCAGAAATTAAGCCACTTGCCAGTAAGAAAATGCCAGAAGTGGCTTCTGTGAGCAGTGCTATTTTTAGCGATCCTCACTGTCCGTCTCCCTTCCTCATTCCTCCCTCCCTCCCGGGGAGTGCGTCCAAGGGCTGTGCTCCGGGGCAGGACCTGGTGCTCCACCTTGGGAGGAAACAGGCGGCTGGAGGTTTTCCAGTCCCACTTCCCTCACCGGTTCACACCTCAGATGTTCAACCAGTATTTATTTAAATCAGTTGATCGTAGCAGAACTAATTTGTTTTGAAGACTGAGCTGGAAAGTATTTGGCAGCTGGATAGGAAAATCTAAAGCAAACAAACAAAAAACCCCTTAAACCGTAAAGCATTGCTTAATTCTTCAGCCTTAAGCACAAAACACCTTAGAGAAATCATTAGTTCTGTAAGAGTAACGAGGCAAGAGTTGTGTCGTTTCCAAGCTACGGTCTCTGGTGGTTAGTGCTGTGTCCCCAGCCCTGAGCTGCTGCGTTCGCTGACACTGAGTGCTGGGGAGCCCTGGGCATGTTCCCCAAGGTACATGGTATGAGGCTGGGTGGTTGAGCAGGAGTACTGACCATCTTTTCCCTCTCTAGTAATAACAAGGGCAAGACAAGGGAAAGCCTAATTAGAGCTCTAATCTCTGCTCTCCAAGAGTACTGGACGTTTGGGCGATAGATGTAAAGTCTGTACACAAACAAAATATCAGTGTGAAATAAGCAAGAGAAAGGAGCTGGAAGGAAAAGTTTAATGTTTCCCCTTAGGATGTTTTCTCTACAAACACCACAGTTTGTGAATTTCAGGCTGATGTGATTACTGATGCAGTTTGAGATGGATAGACTCTAATTCTTTCACTGAGGTAGGCAGAAGATGCTAGGACAGCCAGCGAGGTGCTGAGCTTTTTGCTCTTCAGGACCTACATCACCGCTGGCGCTGGGACAGCCCCACGTGGCAGTGGGGCTCTGGCTGTCGCAATGCCTCAGGCAGGCACGGCCGGGCCTCACTCTCTATCCCCATTCCCTTCGAATGGTGTGGGGGGGTGAGGGCTTCCCGGCAGCTCCACAGCTCTGCTCAGGCAAGGCATGGTGGTTAAGCTGGGCGAGATGCCGAAATCCTATGACCTGTGGTCTCCTCTGCTCCAAGCACTGAGCAGCAGCTTCTCCTAGTCATTTCCTGCCCCCCTCACTGCACACTGCGAGTTCTTTGTTCACCAAGTGTCACCCCTTCACCATGCACTTGGTCCCTCCAGCGCCTTTTCAGGACAGGAGGGACACGGCGTGGCAGGGAAAGCGGGTTCAGGCTGTTTGTTCAAGGCAGGGGGAAGGCACCATCCCAGACTGGACGTTGGCTCATCTTCTACCCAGCTCCTCCTGGCCTGGAGGACCTCTTCTGCCATCTCCATGCTGGGGCCAGCCCTGCCCCTTCGTGCTCCACGCTGCCACTCGGGGACCTCCAGGGCAAGGGAACCGCAAAAAGGCGCTGAGAGGATCGAGACGAGGCGCTGAGAGAGACTCATCTCCTTTCTCTTTCACCCTGTCCTTCCTTAAAGGGTCATGCGAAACTAAGCAGGAAAGGGAATATAAGGACGGAGAGGAGCGTACGCAGAAGGGCAGCGGGTGTCATTCCACGTACAGGCGGCTTCTGAGTTACTGATGGGGGCAAATGACACAGAAGGGATCCCTCCTGCCGAGGGGTCCCGCTGGTGAAATGATCACGAGACCCATGTGCTTTCCTGGACCAAAAGGAGGAAGGGAGAAGTTGGTCAAGTGTCACCTTACTTAAAGCCACTTCCGGAAGAGCCTTGGGGTTCAAGCACCACCACCCCGCAACAGCATCTTCCTCGAGTCCTCTAACTGCTTCCCCAAACCCCTTTCTTCAGCCCTCTCCTTCCTCCTCGTGTCTCTCGCTCTCTCCTGGCTGTAGTGTGACACAGAAGTCATGAGCATTGAAAGAAACAATCATGTCGTCTGAACAGGCACGTCCTCAGGTTTGTCCCGTCCCTTCCCAGGGGGTGGCACATGTCCCCTGGGCAGTCAGCAGATGACAGGGACCCCATCGGTGTTGAAGATCATGCCCGTAGTGGGCTCGTAGGTCCCTGCAAGGTAGTAGAGGTCCTCACTGTCTTGGTATTTCTTCGTCTTTAGCATCTGCTCATACTGATCCAGACCAACAACAAGACACTTGTGCGAGATGGTCTGGACATCGTTTTCATCCACGTGAGAGGACTGGTAGAGGGCTCGCTGTGTTACGGGAGCAGAAGGAGGAAGATGGAAAGAAAAGGAGCCATTAGATCTCGCAGCATTCACAGCATCATCTTCAATATGCAGGAAAAGCATCCATCGCAACCAGCCAGGGCTCCTGCTCTCACTCAGGCAGAATTTCCCACTCATCCTCACTTCAAGGAGGCAAAAGCAAAGATGGGTGCTGGCCAACAGCCCTCTGTGCTCCTCCCAACGCCCGGCACCTGCAGCTACTGCCACCCACACAGAAACACCCATCTGAAGTTCTGGGCACTCAGGACTTGGCCGAGGTGAAAAGCGAGAGCCAGAGAAGCTCAGGGGGACATTTCCCCAGCAGCATTCATTACAGAGACCCCAGCACCCCCTCTCAGCCCTCCCCCAACCTCACCAACCTCCATGAAGTCCTTCCTCTGGTTGGATGCCTGCAAAGCTGTGGACAGACTCCTGCCCGATTTCTGATCCCAGCGCTGCACCCGTGAGGAAGAGAAAAAAGAGAAATGTGGTTTTGGAAACAAAAGGGAACGGGCAGCTTTGCAGCTCTCTCAGCGAAGGAGACCAGCCTACCTTGCCTTCGTTGAGTTTCTTCCCAGGGTTGGTTTCTTCTGGGTGATAAAACCACTTGACTCGGACCACCATGTTGTTCCCCCACGACTCCCACATGCTCTGGATCCGGCCAATGTAGGGCAGGTTGGGGCGGCCGGCGGAGAGGAAAACCGCACAGTCCCCGATGCGGATTATCTCCTTGCCTCGGACGATGGCCTTGTAGAAGAGCTTCCTGGCCTTCCCTTTCATTCCTCGTCTCTGCCAAGGGAAGATGGCGCAGGTGAGCAGCCAGGGATCACCCGGGTTATCCCCACCCACCACTGCCTGCCCTGTCCCATATCCCACCCTTGGCTGTTGGCAGAGCCACAGCACCCACAGGCATTCCCACAGCCACGCAGGACGGCTCCCCGAGACACTGCCGAGGCCAACCCCCATCTGCCTGGAGACCCGGGCCGGGGGGACACAGCATGCCAGCAGAGATACACCACCCCAGGGGAAGGGAAAGGGCAGGGCTACGAGGCACCACAAGGCCAACGCCAGCACCAAGCACTATGGAGAGGTGGGGTGAAGCTCCGTTTACCTGCGTGGGTTTCCCAAACCACTTCCACAGCTGCCGTGCGGGGAGGAAAGCAGCAATCTTGGGCCTGTTCTCCACCGACGGCAGCCGCTGGCGCTTGGCCAGCTCCTTGGTGGTGGGCAGGTGGATGCCCTCGCGCTTTTTGGGCCTGCTCTTGTTGCCGCTCTGCTGCGGTGCCGGCTGTTGCACCGGCTGCTGTGCCGGCTGTTTCTGGCTCTGGGGGTGGGAGGACGCGCGGGATTTCCCTGCCTGCTTGGTTTGCTTGGGTGGGAGGGTTTGCTGCACCGAGGAACTTGGCTGGGCCTCAGCTACTTCGTCATCAGAGCTACAGGAGGAGTCTTCATCTGTAGTGGAGGAGGAAGAAGAGCTGGAGCTCGATGAAGAAGAGGTTGATGAGGCTGAGGAAGAGGAGGAAGAAGAGGAGGAAGAGGAACTGCTGCTAGAAGAGGAAGAGGAGGAGGAGTTGGAGGAAGAGAGGGGTGTGGATGCTCTTGAGCTGGCTGAGCTACTGTCCTGGGCTTCCCCCCGGTTCTTCTCAGCCTCCTCTTCCCCATCCGACTCAGAGCTGCTGTCACTGCTGTTGCTCTCAGACTCCTCTACAGGTGCTGGAGCTGCTGTCTTTTCTTCCTGGTCCTTCGAAGCAGTGAGGCTCTCCACTGAGCTGTCAAACTTCCCTCCAAAGCTGGCAGGAGAATGGTCTCCCTCAGCTGCTTTGGCTCGGGAAGATTTCTGCTTGCCCTCTGCACCCACTGCAGGGGAGTAGCCCAGTCCCAAGAGACTCTTGCTGTCTCTGCGGCCAGACAGGTTCGAGTCCTCCAGCATCCTCATTGCCTCCTTCATCTTCTTTGTCTTTGGAGACATCACACCCTCGTGGTCCAGCTTAATCAGGATTTCGTTGTCATGCTTCCTCTGAGCCTTGACCATGGTGCCAAACTCCTGCGTCTCTTCTGTGGGCCGCCCTTTCTTGGCCTTGGCTTTTGATGCCGAAGCATCGCTGGAGCCGAAGGCCGCCAGCGTCCCCGGGAGGTCACTGTAGGGTTCCGTGCTGAGGATGCTGCCGAACACAGCAGGCTGGTAAGTGGGTTGTGGGGGGCTATGCAGCTTAGTGGAGATCTTCATTTTGCTGGCTTTTGACCGCTTTTCCTCTGTGGGGGCAGGAGAGCCTCCAGTCGGCAGCGGTTGTGATTTTCGTGACCCCTTCATGCTTGGCTTGCCCAAGCAGGCTGGCTTCTCTGGGACTGAAGGGGGAACAGGTGAGGGCTCAACCTGGTCCTTCTCTTCTGGCAAGGCAGCTTCTTCTACAGAGAGAAAGAAACAGGTATCCATCCAGATGGGCAGACACAAACGCTGACTGGTCTCTGGTCAAGGGTGGCTTGTTCCTGACTGCTCAGGTACACCCCAAGAGGGACAGGTCCTCACTGCTCACTGAACAGCCTTACTAAGCAGCCTGGCCTGGAGCCAGCGCCTGCGAGCTGTGATGGGTAATGCCCAGCGATGCTGCTTCAACTGCAGGAGAACCAAACTGCAGATCTCCTGCATCCTAGTGATGGCTGCTGAGATGCTCAGCTGAAAAAGGGACCCTGCTCTACAGCCCTGACTGACAGAAGGAGGCTCTCGCAGAGCAGGACAGCTTCTCAGCCAGCCTCTGGCAAACTGTAGCTACCGCAGAGAGAGCTGATGCATGGGTGCTCTGCACTTTCTCCTCCAAATCTGGCCCCAGGCAGCAGCTCTAACTTGGGGAGAGCAGTGGGGAACTGTGCAAGGACTCTCTGAACCCCAGGTCTGGCAGTGGTAATGACCTACCAGCTTTCGCCTTGACGCTTGGCTTTCTCCCTCGCCCTTTGCCCTTTGACACAGGCTCTTCTGACCCCAGTGTAGTTCCCTCTTTTCCTTCTCCAGTGTCTTTGCTGGATTTACGGCTACGGCGCTTGGTGCTGGGCACCAAAAGGGCCGGGGAAGGCTCAGCACCTGGAAGAGGTCAAAGAGATGGTCAAATGCAGTCAAGTAACACATAAAACAGAGACGTGACACAGGGAACGTATCCCTGCCAATTCTGCAACAGGAACTGGGCCTTTTTCCCTATGGTTTATATCCCACCCCAGCTCTGCATGTCCACAGTGAATTTGTCCCAGAATTTCAGAGGCAGGTGTCCCCACACTCCCTTCATTTCATAGTGGGAAGTGTCATGTAAAAAAATGAACAGCAGGACTCACACTGGATCTTGTAGTCAGGTGGGAGAAGCCGAATGTGAGACAGCGGGATACGTCCTGTATCCCCATCATCAAACTCTACTGTGATGAGATCACCATCCTCCTCCAGATCCAAGGTTCCTAGGGATTGTGGGAGCAGAAGACGGGATTAGGGAGAAAAAACAGAGTACAAACCCCTTGTCAAGACAGTGAGGGATTCTGCACTAGCTCTAGAGCATCCTGTCCTCCTGCTTCCTAGGCTGTGCAGGAAGAGTGCTCAACGCTCGGCCTGCAATGGGAAGTCCTTGACAACACTAAACCAGCTCAACTAGTGTAAAAATTCCAGTCAGCAGCAATGCTCCAGAACATAACCACCATTCCAGTTTGAATTCCCACCTCTTTCCCTCTATTTTTGCATAAATTCACTTCCCTGCTTTCATTGAAGCATTTTTATTCTTTTTTGACCTGCATTTTATAACTACTCTCAGCAAACAAAAGCTGCTGCTTTTCACCTTGTCTCTCTGAGAGGAGTAAGCTGTGTTCCCACCCAGCATCGCTGCTCTGTAACTTGTAATTCTTCCCTTACACAAACATAGTGCGACCAAGAGCCCCAAAGCAGGACCAGCCATGGTAGAATTATCCAGGGCTCTTTACTGTTTTTTTTACTGGAGCTGATGTGTCAGAGGCAAATCTGTGAGTGTGCAGGTGATTTAGAAACCTCTAGCACCTCAGAAATCTCTGGCTCCTGAAGTTAACTTTGACTTTTGAAGCTGAGGTTTTTGAAGTGTTGAATTTCTCTGGTATTTTAAGCTCCTAATGTGCTCACATCTCTTCCTGCGAGAGCACATCTCCTGGCCCAACAGGATGTTACTAAACCAGCATCATGGCTGAGTTGGGCGGGACCTGGAGGAGAGTAATGCGCCGGGCTCTGGACCTCCAGCACACTCACAGCAGAGCCTGACATTCCTCAGGACACGTAGCACTGAGATATCCCTGCTTCGCAGCACAGAGCAGCCAGGGTGGCCTTACCTCGCACAACGGTCCCTGGGTAGAGGCAGCGGTACTGCTGGCTCCAGTACGCTGCGATCCTTGTGCCCTCGGGCAGGAACCGCACTGAAGGTGGTTTCACATCGATGATCTGCTCCGGGCAAGAAAAAGGTAATTACTGACCTTCTCAGCATCAGCACAGACCACCCTGCACTTGGCATGTCGCACAACAGCTCTGGAGAAGGCAAGGGACAGTTTCCCTGCTGGGAAATGGCCTCCAGTCTGCTCACAGGGCGGGGTGAAAGAGCGGCCCTGCTGGCATAGGGGCCCAGTGCCCACTGGGGTTGGGGAGCTCAGCCACGGGGCAGTGACCCACACCAAGGGGAGCTCTGCCCAGACTGGCCATGGAGGCAGCACCAGGGCAGCCCTGCAGCCCCAGCTGGGGGAGGAGGAGGTTTCCAGCTAGCCTCCTCCTCCTCCCCAACACAGGGCTCAGGCACCAAGGACCAGCACCCTTTGGTCTCACATACCGCCTCCTGCAAGAGCTGCTCCAGGCAGTAGATGTGGGGACGGTTTCCCCTCTCGCCTTCCACCACCACACGGTATCTGAAAGGCAAAGGCTTGGTCAGACACGGCGCACGGAAGATCACCCTGATCAGCTAACGCCTCCCTCTGAGCCCCACCACCAGTTTACTGGAGAGCATTTAATGAGGGGTAATTGGATTTTCCTCAGTGCTGGTAAACCAGAGTGAACTCTCCTTCCTCCCTGCCAGACTCTGACTCTCTCCAGCCAGCTCTACACAACCCCCACATCAATCCCTGCACCCGGGTGGATATGGCAGCCCCTCAACTCACATGTCTGGTGAATGCACAGTCTTGACATGCCCAGCGTAGAGCAGCTTGTCATCCATGGGGATGAGGACACGCAGACCATCTTTCAGCTCATCCTTGTCAATTATGCAGGAGCGGGGAGCTGTGAGGTGTTGGAGCAAGGTGGGGATTAGAGGGGACCAGACATGAAAAAGCAACAGTGGGGAGAAGGAAATCTCACACTCCCAGCTGCACCCTCCCCTAGGAAAAGGGCAGAAGCCCTCTGCAGAAGGGCATTCTGATAAGGCTTGGTTTTGGCAAGCAAAATTCACTGGGAAAGGACTATCTCCAACCCAAGGACTGACGGCTTTGGATGAATGTGTGAAAGGATAGGACAGGACAAGAGCAAACAGCCTCAAGTTGTGCCAGGGGAGGTTTAGGTTGGACAATAGGAAAAAGTTATTGATTGAAAGGCTTGTCCAGCCCTGGCCCAGGCTCCCCATCCCTAGAGGGGTTTGAAAGCCATGGAGCTGTGGTGCTGAGGGACAAGGTTTAGTGCTGTCCTGGCAGTGCTGGGGGAACAGTTGGACTTGATAATCTTAAAAGTATTTTCCAACCAAAACAATTCTGTGATTCTCTGATTCTAAAGCAGTACAGTCCTCTGAGCAGCGCTGGGAAACCTGCCCAGCTCCTCTACCAGTACAATTAGCCCCCTGGCCCCTCTTGCTCTTACCTGGTGTGGGCGGTCGCTCGACCAGCATGCTCAGTGGGATGTTTTCATCCTCTGAGAAGCTGCTGTCTTGGTTGGGTTCAAAATCCTCCTCTGCTGCCATGCTCTCCATGAGCTTGCTGACAGCTCCTCCTTTCCCTCGGTTCTGCAGGAGAGCAAGCAGCATGTCAGCTGGATCACAACGGCCAACAGTCTGATCCCATCTCACATTCTTCCAGCCTGAAGATACTGGGACAAACTTGTTTCCATCCTCAGCAATGTTAATCACACAGAGAGTTAATATCCAAAACTTGAGCATATCCAAACTTGTTTTTTTGGTTGAATCTTTGTTTCTCCAGGTTTATCCCAAGCATCACTGAGAGATGACCAAAAGCTACCTAATACATCCAAGCCACATCTACCTCCCAGAGGTTAGGAGGGATGCTGCGGAGCAGACAGCTGGAGCTTTGCTCTGCATTCACCATCTCTCTGCACAGTGCTGCTGAGACCTTGTTTTCACTGAACAGACAGCAGGAACTGCTCTTACTGCTTCTCAAAACCCCACAGGCCATTTCTGGCTGCCACACACACACGCACCAGGGGCATTACACTCTGAAAATGCATGAGAAGTTGCAGTAGTGTGTGCTACGAGAGAAGATGAGCAGAAACCAGCTGTGACCTGGCTCACCCAGTGCTGAGCAAAGCAACTCCCATCACCATCTCCCCAGTCCCTGCTATTCAAGAAGGCTCTCCCTCCACCCTGGGGCGGCCTTAGAGAAAATCCTGCTTGCTCATTAATTTGGGGGATGAAGGCAAATGAACACCAGATGGTAGCAGCAGGTACTATCTGAGAGTCTTCCTTGGATTTTAGGCTTCTAAGATCAGTATTTTGCCTGTAACACACTCAGCAAACACCACACATCTGTTTTCCCTCCTTCCCTCGCACTGCAACAGTCCAGGAAAAAAGCAGGGCCCTGCAGCCACCCTCCTGCTCACCCTGACCCTCACCTCTTTTTTCACCTCCTTGGCTTTCACCTTGGCTTTGCTCTTCTTGCTGGAGCTCAGGGCATTTGCCAGGCTGACACGAACATCAGATGGGGAGCTTGGGATGCCAGGAGGAGACATGGATGAGGAGGAGGAGCAGCAAGGGGTTTCTTTACCCTTCTTCCTCTGCTAAGAAGAAAAAGAAAACACCCTCATCAATAAACAGAGGATTGGTAAAGGAAGAGGGGAAAGGTGGGGCAAAGCAGGCTGTGCACAGGTAGATGTTCAGCCAGCAGTTAAGTCACTAACTGCACCACATCCAACATCTCCCAGCTCTGCTTTCAGGCTTCACGCATTTTGGGAAGAGCTTTTCATTACCCTGCAGAGCAATTCCTGCCCATCAAACATTCCCCTAAAGAGCTCCAAGAAGATCCCAGCTGGCCTCATGTCACAACTAACTTGTCCAACTCTCCCCACAATCAGTTCTCCGAAACAGGAGAGAGGTTTCACAGATGTTTTCATGCAGAATTGTCCACTCTGGCCAATCCAAGCTGGATGGATTTGGGACATGGAGGGTGACACAAGTAACCTGTGCTGTTCAAACACGACAGGCTTTTACCTTCTCTGAGTCACATCCAAGCCCAACAGCTCCTCCGAGCACACATGGGGCTGGGAAGGGGCATCAAAGGCACTGGGGCAACTGCTGAGAGAGGACTCAACTCTCCTCTGCCCTAGTGGGGTTAATCGCCCTCCCCTTCCCCTCAGCTCCTAAGGGTCCCGCACCAGTTCTGCCAGCACATTCCTCACCTTGCTTAGCTCCTTCCTCTCCTTCCCCTTGCTGCCCTCCTTTTTGGGGCTCATGGGTGCCCCCTTGCCACAGCGCCCAGGCTTGGAGACAGGAGTGGAGCTGGCAGGTGCTGCAGGGGTCAGCATGGCCGAGGACGTGGTGGCATCGTGGAGGAAGATCCGCTCGCTCCGGCGCCGGTTCCACAGGTCATCATCACTGGCCTCCAGCCCAAACTCAAAGCTCAAGTCCTTGGGGGACTTGAATTTCTTCAGCTTGCGGCCTTTCTCAGACCCAAGCTTGGCCTTGTCAGTGCTCCCAGGTCCAGAGTCAAGGCTGCTGGGGGCCTGGCCAGGTGGGATGCTGCTCGCCTCCAGTGGCCCCTTCTTTCCCCGCAGTAGCCCTGAAGGAGACTTCTTCCTGATCTTGATCTCACTCTCTGAGTCGGTGTACTCAAACTCTGTCCCTAGGTGGAAAGGATTTAACCATCAGTCAAAGCCCTAGCTTGAGCCAAGAGGGGCCACATCCCACTGGAAGCTTTTGGGCTCCATAGGAGGTGCCTGTCCAACCAAAGTCCCTGCTTGTCCCCCCTTCCAAACGCCACATCCCTCAGATGTGCAATTCTGTCCCATAAAACACTGATTTCCCTGAACATAAGTCTCCCCTGCCCTAAACCAGAGCCCACCCGTTCAGGCAGTGTGGTTCAGTATGTCCCTGGCCTCCATTTTCTCCCTTATCCCACAACCAAAACCCTGCAGGGAAGCTCTTAAGAGAAAAGATACTCTAACATTTGCCCCTCCACAAAAAGGAGATGCTCAGCTGAAGCCAAGCACAAATCCCCCAGGCTGAGCCTTCCTCCCCCCCCCAGTAGGAGTCCTCTCCAGTCTCACCTTTGTCTCAGGAGAACAACCCCTTTAACGAATTGAGTAAAGCCAAATTTCAAGCTTATTTTTTCCATTGGCCAACAGACATCCCAGATCCTGTTACTGGCTCAGGTAATCACCTTAAACTCAAGAGAGGTAAGTGATCTTTTGTCTGTGGCAAATGGAAATCCCCTCGCATTGGCCTCCGCTCAGCATCACAGGCACAGCAGCACTCAGGGGCATTACTGTAGTAATGCCAAAATGTTCACCACCTTCAGTGTGTTCCCCACAACCTGATAAGGGAGAGCAAGAGCATAGATTTCCAGGGGCAGAAGGGAAACTGAGGCAGCACCTACAGACGTGGCAACACGGGCAGGTGGGAGGCAAAGCAGCATGGCTGCACAGGAACTGTGCCATCAGAAGAATACAACAGCCCAAGGTCAGCCAGTAAGCCTGTGCTGGAACAAAAGACTGAGCCCTGACTTTCTAAATCCATTTATTTCTCTGGGCCCTGGACCTCACTGGGTGGTAGAGCACTTCTGAAGGTGTGTACAAACAGCAGCAGCACCTCGCTCTCACTCTCCAAAAAACATGCACCAGCCTAAGGTCTCTGGTCTGGATTAGGCCTTGCTTCATGCCAGGGAGGTTGGCAGAAACTCTTCTCAAGCCCAACAGAGAATGGCCCCTGCTGTGGTAACCACTGCGTGCAGGAGACCCTTGAGAAAGGACACAAGGGACCAAACAACGGTCACGTAGGAAAATGAAATGTACGCGGCACGAGCACAGAGAACATCTTCTCTCAGTCCTCCTCTCTCACATACGCTCACTTTCCTGGATAAATTCAGTCTGCAGGAACCTGCTGTCATCTTCTACCCAACCCTCTTCCCCTGAGACAGCCCCAGCATGACCAGGAAAAGAGCAAGGCTGTCAAAATCAAAGCTGGCAAGGCTCAAAATTAAAAACCCACTGGAAATTACAACACTCCTTCTCCTCTCTCACTGTCGCATGAGACAATTTCTAGATGCTTCCAGTTTCAAGGAGGGCAGGTTACAAGGCGATAAATTCTTAACAGAGGCTGTTGGAACAAGTTGGCAAAAGCCTAATATAGCATGGAAAGAGTGCTAAAACAAGCCAGGCTCCCAAGGAAGACATCATTTTCCATTCTGAAGCGTGCTGTAAATTCCATTATCACTTAATAAATATTAATAGAGAATTTATAGATGGAGCCCATATAGATCTGTCTGACTGGGAACGATGTCACCAACGGGCACTTGTGCAGCAGGGCATGGGAAGGGGAAGAAATGAAACTCAGGATTATGTGTAACACTGAAACTGAGACAGAGATGGGGACAAGAAAACACGGTCTGGCACTGCAAATACATGAGCAGAGGAAGGAAGGCTCGTTTCACATCTTGCTGGCTGGTTTCTGTGAGGAAGCTGATGGGATGGGCTGATTGAAGGGGTTTTTCTTCTGCTTGGGCTACCTAAAATCAGGTATATTTAGCACATGCTTCCTGCCCTAAAATCTCACAGCACTTCACTGCCTGCAGTGAAGTCAGCACCAAGCAGCCAAAAGCAAAGAAAGGGCAAGACTGGGTAACAAGTTCTTGCTGCACAGCTGGGACCTCCTCAACTTTTCACCTTGCCCCCACAGAACCAACCCCAGCCGTGCAACTCACCCATCAGGCTCTGCCGCTCCTCCTTCTTCTTCGCCTTCTGCTTGGCCTCCAGCTGGATGATGGAAAGTGGAGGGGGAACGATGGGGCTGGGCATGGCACTGGCAGCAAACCTCGCTAGAAGGCCCAGGCCGCTCTCATCGAGGGCAGGCGATGAAAGTCTGTCGGTGCCATCTGTCCCATAGTCCTCTGCTTCTTCCTCTTCCTCTTCATCCTCCTCTTCCTCCTCCTCTGAGCTAGAATCTAGCACGCAGAAGAGAGGGAGCTCATTACAAATCTCATTGAGCTATGCATCCACCACATTTCCAACCCGAAGCGGTAACTCGTGCTGCTCTGCGTTCACCTAAGTAGCACCGAGCCACCCATGAGCTGAGCCAGAAGACGGTGGCCAAGGACACACACGTGTCTCTGCAACCATATAGCCAGTATCACCCTGCCTACCACCACCCCTGAAGGACACAGCATTAGAGGGTACGGCAAAGAAGACCCATTCAGGGCGAGGGAGGGAAGAGCAGGGTGTTGGCAGAGATTTGATGCCACACACCCCTTCCCTGCAGCTTTCAGGAGGAATTAAAAGCTTAATTCCTTTGAAAATCCCAACCTCGGAGCTGTGGGATTCCCCTCCCACCCACCACCTCTTCCTCCATAATGAAATCCATCAGCGTAATCAGAATCGGCATGGAAGGGGAATACCAGAGACCAGCCTGCACCACGGCAGGAGGCAAGGAGGACACAGGGAGGAGAAGGGACAGGAGGCAAAAATGCAAAGGGAGAGGGGAGGGAAATAATAATTTGAGAGCAATGGATCTGGAATGCAGAAAGCGGGGGGGGGAGTGTAGGTAGTGCTGGAGACAAGGAGGAGCGTTCTAAACACTCTATTCAAAACTCTCCGTGCCTTTCATTTCCCTCTCTACAGCTCAGGCTAAGGAAGCCCAGCTCAGCACTGGCAGGAAGAGTTGCCCACAGCCAAAATCTAATTCTGGCAAAGAAATCATCAGCCTTGCTGCCTGCCCCGGCTGACCCCTGCAGAGAGCAGTGGGCTGGGGGCTTCCTTTACGGCGTATATACAGTAGGTATTTGAGGGGTAGATGCTCCTGGAGTGGCACCTCTCCCTTCCTACAGCACTTCCCAAGAGTCTGTCATCAGCTCCAAGGCAATTAATTTTAAGAGCATCTCATCCAGTTAGTGCCGGTGAGCGAGAGGCGCTGCACAAACACCACACACACATATACACACACATATATGAGAGCACAGACCTAGAGATACTGAACTGCAAAAAGTGGGTCTGGGCAAAAAAAAGGTATTTCATTTCTTTTGAAATTGAGGGCTTAAGTAGGATGATGGAGGTTGCTGGAGTATTTTTACCACGAGCAGGAGCCCTGCTCTCCCTGCCTGAGCTCACGCAGCTCCCCAGCAGCCGCCAGCCCTGCAGCTCAAAGCCAGCCAAATGAGAAACCAGATCCTTTCAAAATGAGCTGGAATGAGCATGAAAATCCTTTTCTTTTCACGTATGCCCTTTGGGATAGATAAAAGCGTCCTCAACACTTGGTTGTTAAAATAAATAATAAGAAGAAAACAACAAAAAAACCCCACCAAACCCAAACCAATAATGCAAGTGTTATTTTTCCACTTTGGATTTATTTTTCCATGCCATTAAAAATATCAGGAGTATCAAAACCCGGTCTTTTCATCCTTTCATTTTACCAACTGAAGTGATGGCCATCTATTTTTTAACAAGGGGAGCTTATCTCCGTAGCATACATCAGATAGTCACAGAATATTAATTTTTAACTGCATGAATATCCCCTTCCTCATTTCAGTTGCTCAGGCTGGTCCCTTGTGATATAAAAATGCTACTAAACCTACAGTCCCACAGTAAATACCAAGAAATCCACAGCCCTGCTCGCTCCTTGCATAAAAACCACATGAAAAAAAAAAAGAACATATAATCTGCAGCAAATTAGGATCAGATTCCTTCTCCTACCAGAAAAGGGGGCACAACTGCTGGTTTTTCTACCACTTTTTGCCAAAAAGAAAACAAATCCAGATGAACTCAGCTATACGGAGATGTGAAAACCACCTGCCTGAAAAGCAGCGACATCGTGCCCAAGTCCAATGACACACCATGGGGTTCCGAGACCCCCTCCCCGCATCCCGTTTGGCTCTGAAATCCAGCAATACTCAGCAAAACCAGAAAAAAAACCTGAAAAAAATCCACCTGTCCAGCCCCTCATGCCAGACTTAGAGAGCTGGCCGAGCCAAGAGTGGCTCACTGAGCAATCGGGGAGGAAAACGGGCAAAAAAAAAAAGGGAAAGTTTGCAGGAAAATCCCTCCACGTCCTGTCCTGAGTGAATCCCCCGGCACTTAAAGCCTCTGCATGCGCAAGGTGCCCAGCAGCTCTGGGATTTCAAATGCACCAAGGGAAAAACCAGATGGAAGAGCCGGGATGCAATCGGCTGTTACTCGCGCTACAGAAAACGCACGACACGGTAACGTACCCGGCAGCTATTCCAACCTCTTTCTAACATCTCACTACGGAAAGACAACTCTAAGATAGTCTCTTGTCAGCGTTTTTACCAAAACACTTATATTTTTATCGGCATGAGATACAATTTTCAGCCTGAAAAGAAGCACGTTCTAACACATTCCCAGATCTCTCCTCCTCCACTTCTCATGGCAAGGGCAGATCTTGCCAACTCCACGCACCGCGCAATCCCTGCTCCTCTTCCTCTCGAGGGACGAAAACTAACAAACGAAACAAAAAGGACAGATTTGGGGCTCTGCTCCAAACCTCTGTGCTTCTAAACTAAGGCCTCAGATTTATGGTCACGGTGGCAAACAAACTGCTGGTGCTCTACGGCCATCTGCACGGCTTCTGGGAGAGACTCTTGCTGCCTGTATTTAATGTGAAGCAGGAGTTCTGCTCCTGCCATATCCCAAACTACGTGTGAACTTCAAATGAAGCCTGCATGGATGCCTTTATACAACAACTGAATCCTCTTTTTTTTATCTCCTAAAAAGGTGATTTTTAGTTAATAATGGGGAAAGCTGCATTTAAAACAAAATCAATTTCTTCCTTCAACAGCAATTCTGTTAACTCTGAGCAAGGGTAAGGGAAAAAAATATTCAAAGCTAAAAATATCTTTTCTAACTGACATTTTTAAGAGCATGTATGTGTGTGTATATACCCCCCCACACAACCACACGTGTACATACAACTCTACAGCCAAAACAAGCAGTAATTTCATCTTTAAATGCTACTGATGCCAGATAAACTGGGGCAAAAGAAGATTTTGTTTTCCTGGATTTTTTTCACCTGCATTAATTTAAAAACCAAACCAAATTAAAGGTATTCTATTTTGTCAGTGCTTTTTTACCAGCTAAGCTGCCATGGTATTTGACTGTAGGAGAGCAGTAAATGAAGATTTGTTAATGATGAACAGAAACTGGTTAAGCAATTCGGTTTTTAAAGACTGATGTAACAAGACAGATTGAGGGGAGTGTGGAGAGGAGAGGCTCGGGAAGGGGGGAGTAAAAACACACACTTAAAAGAGTCATTTCACATTGTAAAAACAAATAGCATGATTTTCTCGTAACACCAAGCAGGTCTACAGCATACAAAGCAGGCTAAGTACAGGCAGACTTTAGACAGCTACTGGGTCATTGACATCTGATTTGTGTGATCTGTCCAAATTCTGGAGATTATTTATTTTTGAATATCCAATTTAAGATTGTACTTTTTTTTTGTTTTAAAGAAGCCAAACAACCAACAAGATTTTCCCTCCCCCCCCATATGTGCTGTGCTGTTGACTCCAGAAGTACTTATAAAAAAATAAGGCTATTACAACTATCACATGGGAATGACTGCGTAGGCAGCTGGGTATCCCTCGCTGGTTTGTTGTTTGGGTTTTTTTTCATAGGGGTAAAATCATCCTCCAAGTCAGAGAAAGGAGAGCAGGGAAAAAGGTATTAATTTCTTAAGGAAAACAAGGTATGGAGGGAGGAGGAAGTATGGGTCTTTGGTCTCTAAAAGCTCAAGGTATTCCCCATCCTGGTGGTTTTCTGAAGTCCCATGTTTAGCCCACACTGGCAGTTTCCTCTCCAAGGTCACTGGATGAAAACCCACAAGCTTTGCCTGTTACCAGAATGGCAATGTGGTGCCTGGTCCGTAAGAAACTATCGTGTCCCTGCCTCTTCTCTCTCAAACCAGATGAAAACAGGTCTTCCTGCAGCTACTCCTACCTCTGACATGGACACCGGCATGGCCACGGCCAGGCAACTACCCTGAGACTTGGACAGTCTGAGTCATGGCCCAGAATCTTAAGGACAGCGGCAGAGCCTCTGCAGGCAGCACTGAGGCTTCTCATCTTGGACCCCTCTGCAAATCCTTCCCTTCCCTGCGTTAAGGGGTTCTCCAAAAGAAGGTCTGCAAACAGTAAAGCATTTCTGGAGTCCTCAAACACATAGGCACAAGCAAACCTTCCATGCAAGACTCTTCATGGACAGAGGAAAAGTCAAAAGTGGACAGCAATCATTTTCAAAATTAAAATAACCAAGAGAATGCAAAGAGCTACGTGTCATTATTCACGGAGGTAACATCGAAACATCTGAGGCTGACAGATGACATAAAGAAAAGGTATTTTGCCTACCTACATAACAATGGTCAAGGTTCGGGTTCATGGCTAGTGACCCTCGCTGAGAAGTGTCTGCCCTACAACCAGCCAACCACTTTGCTTCTTTAGTGCAGCGTGAGAGCAAATGCAAGAGACCGACACAGACATTCAAAGCATCATGGATAGGGGCAGGGGTGAAAGGGTTGGTCAAGCAGCTGCAAGGAGAAAGCGAGCACTTCTAGAAAAGCTGAGGTTATTAATCGGTTTAGTATCAGGGAAAGCCATTAGAAACCCTATTACCCAAATATCCCTTCAAGTAATGCTTCTGAGAAAGAACAACAAACCAAAGGAAAAAAAAAAAGAAAAAAAAAAAATCATTTGCAGAAAAAAAAAAAAAAAACAACCCAAACCTGTAACCAATAATCCCTCCCCACCTCCCCCTCCAGGCCCACCTCCCACCCCAGGAGGTTTTGCATCTTTGGTTTCCCACCATTAAATGACACCCCAGAGGGATTTACAAGGCATTTCCCCATTTGTTCCAGATTCCCCAACCTCCTCCCGTATCCCATCCCCTCCCCAGACTTTATCCCATAAAACTGGGATTTTTTTTCTATTTCCTTTTTTTTTTTTTTTTTTTAAAGCAGACAGGTTACTTGAAAAATCAACAAAGCCAATTAGGGACAAGTTGCCTATCTGCTTACCTGGAGCAAAACCCAAAATCAAACCCCCAAAACCCTCAAGAACTTGGCACCTAAAAGGGATTGATATCCTCAAAATTTCCAACAGCAGCAAAATAAGGAAAAGATGCAGGAAGGGAACAGGGAAGGGAAGAATGGAAGTTAACACAGACTCTTCATGGAAATGTGGCAATCTCATCCTTATATAAAATCCACTATCCCCAGGATTTTTGAGGTTCTCTAAAGAATTTTTTTTTAACATGTATTTCTCCATTTTGTTGTTTTGTTTTTTTTTTTCTTTTAAATGTATTGGTGGGTCCAGCCCAGAGCCACATCAAACCAAATCAGCATTCTGTATCTTTCTGCTGTGTTTGGTAAATTATTAGGGGTTTTTTTTAGCTTAAATGATCTTTCTTTGGAGGTTGGGTTTGGAGGGAATTAAAAACAAATGGGTGCATGGAGGAAATTAACAGAGGGGGGAAAAAAAGGGAAAAAAAAGGGAAAAAAAGGGAAAAAAAAAAAGAAAAACTATGCAGCCCTGTTTACAATTAAAAACTGAGCAGTGTGAAAATACTAAAAGGCTTTTTGCTGTGCGACATCCAGATCTGCTGTGCAACTTAGATGATAACAACTGGGGATGCTCTTGCTTAGCATTCAGCCCAGACGAGCTACTTTCTTTTGGGAGCTGAGGGCTCATTAAAATGACCTTTCCCCATGATTATTATTTAATGAGTGTGCTCTAAAACAGAAACCCCTTGTGTCTCTAGAGGAAAAGTCTCAAGTAATCTCTTTTCCCACTGAAGTACTAATGACAGGCTGACAAAAAAAAAAGCTGTGAGAAAAAAATTGGGTTGAGGGTGAGGGAGGGAAGCTGTGGAGTCAAATTTAATGCAGTAATTGCCACATCCTTGAACACCGTGGGTTACGTCTGGGCATCTGAAAAAAAATTACAACCCAAAAAGAGATGTGAAAAATTGCAAAAAGAAACATTTCTGGCTCTTAGCCAGAAGTGGGGTACGGTCCCCATTATGGGGACCCAGCACCCTCCTAAAGCAGCACTGAGGACCAAGTGACTCCACGTTTTATCTGCCTGCCTTGAGAGAATTTATCAACAGAGGAAATAAACTGAAAAAGAAACAAAGTGAAAAAAAACAATCTAATTTTGAGTGAACAAAAATAAGAATTAAATTAAAGGGGCTGGGAAGGGGAGTCTTAGGCTTTATCTGGACAAAGGCAGCAGGGATATTTGAATAATAGAGAGTACCCCAGACTAGGTTAATTCCAGTTCTACTCATGGGGAGTGGGAGCAGGAGGGGGATGCAGAGCAGGATGAAGTGAAGCGGCAACCTAATCGCCTGATAAGAGACACAGCAAGAGAGACAAGGTACACAGGTTTAGTTAAAAATGAACTCGATATGTTTAATAAAGCTTGGTATACCAAATCGCAGTACAAACATCAAGTCACACGGCCACACAACAGTATCCCGGGATTTAAAATAAAATAAAATTAAATTAAAAAAGAAAGGGGGGGAAAAAAAAGGAGTGGGGGAAAATAATTAAAAAAAAAAAAAAAAGCTTTCCAAATCTCTACAAGGCTTATGCCAAAAATAAAATAATAAAAAATAAAATAATAATAATAGTAATAATAATATAATGGTGGTGGTGGCAGCAAGGAAGAAAGTGAGGGAAAAACTGAAGGGAGGAAGGGAACAGGAAAGCAGGGAGAGGTGGTCACTAAAACCCAGTTGATATAAAAAGCTCTAAAAGAGCCAGCCCAATAATGATATCACAATGATACAGGTACAAAAAGGATAAAAAATAAACGTCGGGCTGATAAAGCAGGCTACGCTGCCAAGAACAAAGATGGCCGCCCTGGCTCCGACCATCAAAATGGCTGACCCCAGCCCGCCAGGCCCCTCACTCACCCTCACCCTCCACCCCACCTGCTCCCACACAGACATGGCGGAGGGGTGCGTGGGGGGTCGCGTTTGCTATAAACTAGTAACCTTGATCAAACGAGTCCTCCGAGGAGTCGCTGAAGGAAGATCCCGCCTCGGCCTCCCGCAGCAGCAGGCAGAAGGGCTGCTTCCGGCCCGCCGCTGCCTTCGGCTTCAGCGGCCGCCCGGCCGCCGCGCCACGCGGGGCCGGCTTGGGGCCACCGGCCACCCGGCCACTCTTCCTGGCCACCGCCGTGCTGTAGAGACCGGGTGGCCGCGGCTTGGGGGCGGATGGGGGCTGTGCCGGCCACTCGTCCCTCAGGGATTCCTCCTCCGAGTCCGTATCTGTGGTCAAAGTGGGTGGGAAGAGCGTTATGTCTGAGAATGGGGCTTTGGGGGGGTTCTTTGGGAGGTGCCTTGGTGCGTTGCTTTGTGAAGAGGCTGTAAACCAGGAGGCGAAAGCGGCTGCAGGAGGGGCCATGTGCCACCACTTTCCACCCCTGCCAGGTCCCTCCATCACAAGTCTCAGGCTCAGCAAGCAGGAGTTCAACAAAACCAGAAATACACATTTCCTTCTTTTGGTCAGAAATAGACACTCTCCACCTACACTGAAAAACTCCTGTCCTCCCTTCAGACGGGATCCAGGGAGTGTTTTTAGCTCCGGAGCAGAAAACCAAGGTAGACATTTCCGCTCTGAAGATGTCCACCAAAGGTGCAGCAATGCCAACAACCAGGCCATCAACCGACCCACGGCTACGTTCATCACTCTGACCTAAATCCCCTTTCCTACACAAACCAATTCTCCCAGAGGGTTTTTGACATAGGCGAGCCCGAGCAGGGACCAAGCTGCTCCCTCGTCTGTGAACCATGGCTTTACAAATCTGATGAGCCCCGTGGGCAGTGAGAAGTTATCCAGTGGTCCCCTCTCTCATCCCATGAGTGGAACAACGAGAAGCATACGGTACCCCCCAGATGCAATAAAAGCAGGTACAACTTGTCACCTCCCCGTTTGTCAACGCACCATCAGCCCCACGACATCACAGACACTGTGGAGGGGACTGTTCCAGCCTGTGAGCAGCAGCAGATGCTCTCTGGCATCGGCCCAGCCCAGGCATCGCTCCCCACCTCCATTATGTTGGTTGTGGAGAGGAAGAAACGAGTGACAGCAAGTTGAGGAGGCCCAAAGCCCAAATACGCAAATGATTCTGGGCATCTGACTTCTGTTAAAATCTGTGGGAATAGGATGCTCAGCTCACCCTTTGGATCTGTGCCGACTCCAGCTAGAAAATCAAGAGGTTAAGAGGCAGAAGGACTTGGCGCCAGTCCCACTTCTCCTCCTCCACAAGAACAGTCCACCAGTCATGGGAGGTGCTGCCATATGCTCGACCTGCCTCCCCAAATCCATCACGCTTGAGTGACCAAATGACAGGCTAAAGCTCTTGCCTTGAACCTGCTCACAGCTGAAAAACCACACACCAAAGCTGAGCCATTTCAGAGTCTGTTTCTCAGTGACTACAATCCTCCTGAGCCGAGACTCATGCAGCAAAGCGGCACATTCCTACACCAGGAGATTTCTGGAGAGGGGAGGGGTCAGGCACAAGCTACCTTAGGTCTGGGAGAGCGTTTTTGTTCATAAAATCACAGTACCGAGTGCAAGGGCACTGCACAAGCTCCCTCTGCCACAAGCCAAAGATTATTGTTCCAGCAAGTGCCCATGTCTCCTCTCACCATTAGCCCCAGAGCTCCCAGCTTAGGAGCCATGTCCTCAGAAGCAAAGCACATTCAGGAACAGAACTGCTGGGTGATGTGTACAGCACAATCAGCCAAAGGCTGCGTTCAAGTCCAGTGGATACAACAGCTCCTATTTGGCCACGTACATGCTTAATTTCATGCCAAACATTTGTTCCATTGGAGAGCCACTAGCTCATCATCTTCCCCGTTAGTGAAATTTCTACACCGCTGTTGCATCGGGAGATGTGTTTGTTATGCTCACAAACACCCCGCAAGGGTTTTAACATGGGACCTAAATAGCTGCAAGCGAAGGAAAAGATGCAGCTGCAAGTGAGCTGAGACCATTACACAACCAGTTCTCAGACCGTGAACTCCAAGACCCTCACGTGCTCTCTGTCCCACTGTCTGCCTGAACTGTTAAAGGCTCCTCTGCCTCCAACTCTACTGTCTTCCTGACACCGCCTGCAATTCGGACGTTTCCTCCTGTAACAGGAGTCAGACCATAGCTCGGCTCAGCTGCAGGAACCTTTGCCTTGGTTGCACCTTGGGTTTAGAACCGTGGTGGAGATAAACGCTGAGGGAACAGATGAGAAGACTAAGAACAGTCACTCAGCCAGGAACCAAGCTCTGACACTGAAGGGCAGGAGGATGACCATGAACACCACTGTCCCCAGCAGGCTTTGCCTTCTCCAGCTGACTCCATGGCATAACCCTAAAGCAAACCCCACCTAACTCCACAAGGACTTCAAAAGCCTCCTGGAGCTTCTAGACGCTATGAGTACTCATCTCAGAAGTAAAAGGAGAGTGTCTACTTCCACCGAAAGCAAGAATGTGGGTCAACTTCTTTTTTAAAGCATCTTCCCCCACTGACAATCAGCACAACACAGGGCAGGAAGAGATGCACTGATAGTGGCTACCTCTTGGA
The DNA here is from genome assembly GCA_027560015.1 of Chloroceryle amazona. Lineage (NCBI taxonomy): Eukaryota > Metazoa > Chordata > Aves > Coraciiformes > Cerylidae > Chloroceryle > Chloroceryle amazona. The sequence continues at coordinate 3,585 of JANHFX010004948.1, read as the reverse complement.
CAGCAAGTTGGGTGGACAACTCATGACCCTAAAAATGCAGCAGGATTCACTAGCCAGGGACAAGGTCACTTTTCACTCACGAGCAAAACCAGACCCATCTCCAAAACCCCCTCCAGGAGGACGTAAACCCCCACCACAAGCCCCCCCAACAGATTACACTGTAAGAAGAGACAAATGAGGGGTTACTTACTATAGGAGTAGCTGCTCACTTCAGATATTGCTGGTGAATGGGAAACCTTGAGCTGACTTTTGACTTTTAACCCCACCTCCATCTTCTTCATTTTGGCAGCCACTTTGCTTTTACCTTCCTTGCTGGTTTTCAGTGACAGGCCCAGGTTCTTGGCCAGGCTCTTCTTCTCCTCCTTGCTCGGTAGAGCCTCGTGAGATGGGAGGTACCTGCTGCCACCTCCACTAGTTTTTGGCTTTCCCCCGGAGCTGTCGGCAAACTTGAAGGGGGATTTGAGCTTGTCTTGTTTGGTGAGCGACAGAGCCTTGTCAAGCTTGCTGGCCAGCTGCTCCTGATCTGATGGCACCTTCTTCTTTTTGAGCTTTAACTGCCGAGGTGAAACGAAGAGACACAGGTGAACACAGAGCAGATGTCATGGCAGACCTGAGGGAGTTTACTAGCCCTCAGAACAGTCTCTCACGCACACTAGTTAATAAGGCCTCAGAATGATGGTCTTAGGCCCCAGTTGCCATAACCCACCATGCTGCTAGGGAGGAAGAAGAGGAAGATGTCAGCAAACAGCACAGCTTTGCCCTTATCAAGCACTACAAAATCACAAGATTAACTTAGAAAAATTCAGGTTTCTTCCAAAAGAATTAAAATTCATAAAACACCATGTTTTGGAGTTGTTTTTTTTTTTTCTCAACACCTTCTGGTTTTTAGGATATGTTTAGGTTGGTTTTACAAGCTTTTCTCTAAATGAAAAGGATTTAAAATCTTCTTTACCCAAAAACCCAGCCAAATAAATACGGATTTTCACATAATCAACTAGCTCCAGAGGCTGGGATGCCAGAAAGACCCAAATTCCTCTCAGCAAGAGCATCAGCACCACTGCATTACAGCCAATGCTGTTACATCCTTTTCAGTATTTTCTTGCTTCTTGAAGAAAATAAATATACTTTACATGTGCTATAGCTAGATAACAGCAGCTGTAACTCTGGACTTCGCCTGTATGCATTTTGGATTTCATCATCAGCTTAAAGCTCCAGTAAATCTCTCATGGCCTCGACAGGAGCAGAAGAAAACCCTGCATTTAAAACAGCGAGGTCGTGCTTTTTTTCCTGCCTCGCTTCAGAAAGTCCATTCCTCTCCACTATCTCAACAGGCAAAGGGGCAAGACAAGCACTGCCCTGGATTCAGAGCAAGGGAAACACTACAATGCTCTGGCTGGCTTGAAGGCACTTGCCTCTCTGTTGCCTACCAAAGAGGTCCAACCTCCGTAACGCAACGTTACTTTGCAAACACTCCTCCACTGCACAGACAGTCCTCTCAGGAAGGGCTTCTAAATTCATGCAAACTGAAAGCAGACACTCTAAGATCAGAAGGAGTTATCCAGTGCAAGGCAACACCAGCGCAGAAGGAAAGAGATCTGCTTTTGGCCCGTGGCTCCACGTTCCCCCATGAGGGCACTGACCTCATTTGAGAAGCTGGGAGCCCCATCATGCTCTTCCCAACTCTGGTTCCTCCCTTTCATCTTGCCACTGCTGCTCTCCACATCCTCATCCTCCTCCGGGAGGGCCCCTTTGTGCCTCTTCTTCATGCCTTCGCCAGTCTCAGAGTCTTCAGAGAGCAACAAGGACTTGCTCAGTCTGCAAGCCAAGCACAGGATGGGTCAAGGTGGGCGGCTTTCCTCCCTGTGATCCCCACCAAACTCAAAAGTGAGGTTAAACACCTCCTAGGACAGTGGGGATCCTCAGTGGAAGCCAAGTCTACTGTGAGGTGATAGCAGTTGGGACAAGGTTTTCCACCAAACAGGAAAGCCAAGGAGCCCTTCTTGAACACTCTTGGCCACCAGCACAAATGAGGGTTCCTGAAATCAGAGACCTTCAAGGTGGTCTCGAAATGAAGTGTTTGGTGTCTTGAGTAACAGCCACCAAGAAGTGCCTGATTTGGTACAAGGTGGCAGAGGGAAGGACAGACAGCTGAGCTGGCCCTGGAGCTCTCTTCCCACCTCTACTTTCATGGACTCTGTAGGTGCAGAGAGATTCCCAAGGCCCAGGGAGGTGCCTCACTGCCCAGACACTCGCTCTGGTTGCTTGGGTATGAGCAAGGAGGTGGTGAGGAACTGCCACACAGGGTGACACAAAGGGACAAGGGCACTGCAGGGACTGGCTCACTCAAAGGACAGGCAGCCTGCTCTGCAAGCCTGGCCACTCTGCGAAGGGCATGTGTTGTCTGCGCCTGCAGCCTCACTCGGGGATTTGGGGGAAAGGAGAGGGTAAATAAATAATTTTTAAAAAATTAAAATAAATAAAGTAAGTGAGACTATAAGCACATCTTTCACTGCTCCCCAGCTGTCTCCAGTAACTGTCTGACAGGTGATCAGTCACCACCTCAATACCTCTACCGAGCTTCCACTACAAGCTCTCCTACACCGCCTCTTCATGCTAAGCCAGCTGGCCCAGGTCTTGCCACCACCGCAAAGCCACTGACACAGGGCAGCCTCCTCAGCTTCCAGGCATTTCCCTCTCCCTCCATCCTCTCCGCTGACCTCCAAAGACACTTAAACCAACACCTCAGGCCCTGGATGTTGGCTTGAGGGTGCATCTCCATCTCCCGCACCAGGCTGCTCGAGCATTCCTGTGATGCAGGGTCATGCACACACAACACGATCATGCACGCACACATGCACAACTCCAGCCACCTCTAGATGCCTCCAGCCTTCTCCAGCCATCCAAACACGAGGAGCAAAACACAAAGCCACCAAGAGGACAGACTTTCAGAAGCTCGTGGTCAGTGGGAGCTGGGCACCTGAATCTAATTTGTAGACTTGAAAGGACTTTTGCAGTAATATGTAGCACACAAGGAGGCAGCTTGGAGGTGCCTTCCCACTGGAGTGACTTGGCCATCTATGGATGGTTAGATGGCCAACGGTGGTGAGATCCAGAACAAGAGCAGCTGGACTTGCAAAAGAGAAAAAAAGCAGGAGAAAGAATGATCCAGACACTTGAAAGAGAGAGATCAGGCAAAACCAACTCCCACTGATCAAGGGAACAAAGATGAAGACAGCAGAAAGACATCAGAAAAGGCCCTACCAAGTAGCTAACCTGGAATAGCCCTGTCCTTCCAGCTTTTGACATCGACATCCCTGCAATCAGCTCTCCAGTGCCCGCTTGCACCGTCCGCTCTCCTGAGAACACACGAGGACACGCTCCCCAACACCAAGAACTCACCTACAGGTCCCTGCCCAGCCAGCTGCTCCTATCACCTCACTCCTGCTCAACTCAGCCTGTCCTACTTGCACCCAACACCACAGACACGTGCTCTGCCAGCGGGGAGGGAGGACACTGGCACTGCAAGGACACAGTCAGGGTAAATTCACACACTTCCACAACGCCACTGCTGCCAAGAGCCCTGCC
>JANHFX010004946.1:0-37305 GCA_027560015.1 Chloroceryle amazona | reverse complement strand
CTGGCTTTGCTTTTGCTGGGCGACCTCCCTGTAACCAGGGCTTGGTCTTTGCTTTTGCTGTCGTTGGCCTTTTGCCGTCTTGCTCCTTTGGCTGCCCGGGGAGAGTGGCAACCCTGTAAGGAGGGTGAGAGCCACCGTCTCCGCACCCGAGGGGGAAACGGAGCTCTCTGGACCCCGAGGCCCCCCTGTAAGCAGGGCAGGGCCCTTTTCCCCGGCCCCGGCGGCGGCTTTCCGCCTGCTGGCGGCCTGGCCAGCGTGGCCCCCGGGAGTCGCCCGGAGCGTGTCGCGACAGTTGCCCCTTGGCCACCCATGAAGGCCCTTGGCGTGTTGAGGCCCCCGTGGCCTCCATGCAGCCCTGGGGGGCAGGTCTGAGGCTCTCCTCTCCTGCTCGTGGGGAGGGCTGGCTCCCCAGGCATTGGCCGCACAGGGCTTGCTCCCTCTTCTGGGACGCCGTGTGTGCGTGTCTGTCCCCGTATGTTGGCGTGCACGTGGCTGTCCTTGTCGGTGTGAGTGTGTTTGTCCTTTAGGTCCCCTTTAAAAGCGCTGCAGCTTAGCCTGAGCTTCCCAGGAGGGAAAGAGGGGCTCTGTGCGGTAACAGGGGGGTCCCCTCGGAGCCCGCGGGTGGGGGGGGGCGGGTTGCGGGCTTGCCCCTCTTCCGAAGGACGGAGCAAAGCCGCTTAGTCGTAGCGCGGGCAAGGCGAGCCGCCTGTAGCCAGGGCCTGGGTCTCTGCCTGTCCTGCGTGGCTGCCTGTCCTGCTGGCGAGCTGCCAGAGTGCCAGCCCTGTACTCGGGGCGTGTGTCACGAGCTGTGGAGCCCTCTGTGCCATCCCGTCCCCCCAGCTTTTTGTCCCTGCCCGGTCCCCAGGAGCAGCCCAAGCTCCCTGTAAGCAGGGCTGGGAAGGCTGCTTTAGCGAGCTGAGAGGAACGAGCCCTCCCTGGCCCCCTTGAGAGGCTGCAGGTTGAGGAAGTGCTGTGCCGCAGGGCGCAGGCCCTTTGGCCTTTGGTGCCACTTTTGGCTGGCGTGACCTCCCCGCTTTTGGCTGGGGTCGAGGTCGCTCCCTGGGCTCCTGAAGATGTACGTGGTGTTGCGTGCTGCAGCCAGGATGGCCGGCCCGTAACTGGGGCGCAGGCCTGGGGCTCCGTGGGGCTTGTTGGGAGTGTCGAGCCGAGGGGCCCGCCCTGTAAGGAGGGCTGTGGGTGTCCGAAGGGCTCGGCGGGTGCGTGGAGGGAGATTCCCCCCCCCTGTAATCAGGGTGGGATCTCTGGCTCCGGCCTTTCAGAGGCGTGGGGCCAGGGTGTGTGGGGCCGGGCGTGTGCTTCCCCCTGGTTTTGGGGCTGGGGCCCCGGCCCCCCGGCTTTTGGCCGTGCAGCTCCACTGCCTGGCTGCTGAGTCTCGGTCCTCCAGCTGCGGGGGAAGGCCGAGCTCTGGGGCTCCCTGGGTGTCGACCCTCCCGTAATCGGGCTCTGGGTCTGAGAGCCTTTGTGCTCAGCTGGCAGCCTGTGTGGGGTGACCGCCCCGTTAGCGGGGTGTGGGTCAGGGTGCCCCTGAATTCAGCGGAGAGAAGGAGCCTCCGTGGGCCTTTGGGACTCGGGCCGCCCTGTAAGTCAGGGTCCAGCCAGTGCCCTGGAGTCCCGGGCGCTTGAAGTCCAGGCAGCGTCTGGAGCGCCCTGTAAGCAGGGCTGTTGAGCCTCTTTGGCGGCTGCTGCTTTGCACGCCCAGCTCCATTTGCCCAGGGTGCCCGCCTCCGAGCCCGGCCCCAGCACCGTGCGGACCTCTGCTGCGCGCCACTTTGGTGAGACCGGGTGAAGTGGGTGGGTTTTGCGGAGGTGGGGGGTGCGCGGGCGGCCGGGTGGTGCCTTGGGGAGCTCCCCGTGGTGGGGCGTAGGGCTGCCCGCTTCCTTTGGGCGGAGGAGTTGTCGCTTCTGCGGCCTAAGCGTGGTGTTCTTGCTCTCCTCCTCCCTTGGCAGCAGCCTTCGGCGAAGAAAGAAGCGGCATCGTGGCCTGGAACGGCGCGGCGAGAGCGAGGGAGAACAGGAGCAGAAGCGTTGGTTATAATTCCTCCGTGTCATAAACGTGATCCTTGAAAGTGTCCTCCCTCCCTTTATCACAGTGTTGTTACATGAGTGCTTGCTGGTTTTATTTTTAGTGCTTTCTTTTTAGTCTACTATGGTTATATAAAATTATGTGGTTGTATTCTCATCCTTATTTCCTACACTACTCTTTTCTGTACTTGTGAGTTTATTGTCTTTATATATAAAAAATAAGTCTTATTATCTTATAATCTTTTTATTGCATCTTGATGTGCCTTCATTCCAATGCTTCCTTAATGTTAGGTTTCAACTTTAGTGAGCCTCCCCCCATGTCCATGTACACTAGGACTGCCACAGGCTTTCCTAAGAGAGTCTGGTAGTGCTCCACAGCTGTTTTTTTCGTATGTTTCTGCATTGTGTTCTTTACCTCCTTCTGCTGTAGTCCCCTTTTTTTCTCTCTGTCTTGTGCTTTGTCACAGCTTTTGCTTCCTCTGTTTCCCTTATGTGCTGGAAGGGGTGCAAGATTTTAAAAGTAATATGACTTTACTTGTCAATGTGGCAACAATGGAGAGGTCCCATCTGTCTCACAGTTACCACATGTTTGTGATGGAATATTCTCTGTCGTCGTGGGGCCAGTTCTCGCCCGTGTCCTACCATTAGATGGCAGCATGGGTGGGCTCCTCCTCGTTTTTCATTTCTGGATGGTACCCCATTTGAACTGTAAGGGAGGGAGAATGCTAAAATCCCTTTTTCTTGTGGGGCTGGCAGGTCTGCATCTCTGCTCTTTTTACACTCTGCTTCTCCAGCCTCTGCTTTCCCTGTGCATTTTGTCTAGAGTATTTTTCTGTCTACACCTTGTTGTTTATCTCCCCCATGCACAATGACCTCTCTAGCTCACAATGGCCCTTGCCATAGGTGCCAAGCTGTGGCAGGGAGCCCTTAGTCTATCCTAGTGCTGATTACAACCTCCAGCACTAACCAGTCATGGGTGTCAGTGTATATAGTCTCAGCTCATCAGCCCAGGGTGCTGGGTGGTGCTACCTCTTTGTGCGGTCCCTAGCTATGTCTCATCACTCTGGGACCATGGTGTTTAAAAATCTCTGTCCAGAAAGTCATAGGGGTTTTAACACCCACCTGGGATAGTGACACTGCTGCTTTCTTCTCCTTTTTAATCACTGAGAGAGGTGATCTAAGGTGATTTGGCTGTAAGAGTGATGCAGTTGGTGCTGTTAGGGTTAAAAAGTCACTAATTGGGTTGGAGGTAGTTGGGTAAAACATATTTTGTGGCCTGAAGTCACTAAGGGCTGCAGGATTGGGACACGGTGATTTCTTCCACAGCTGGGCTAAGGACAGCAGCTGACCACAAAAGTTTTCATGCTTTTTCCAAGCCATTAGCACATGGGTCTCATTCAGGCTCACTCTTAACTGTCTGGAAACATGCATAATTAATTACATCCCTAGGTGCGTCCTGTGCCCATGTGAATTTATCTATTAAGCACTTACTGGGTGCGTAGGCAGCTCCCCAGGACTGTGACAGCTTTGTCACTGTGCTCACAAAGCTGTGCCATCACGTCTCCCCCCAGCTTGTTCACTGTCAGGTTTTACTGAGCTGGAGTCACTGTCGTTGGCAGTGGTTTGGGGGCAGTGGTGCTGGCACAGGGGGAGCAGCACCATTCTACATCGGATGGTGCTGGGGGTTTTATGTGGCTGGTAGTGTATGCAGGAGGACAGGGGGGACCCTAGTCCACCCCCAACTAAGTAGGGGTGCAAGTGTGTGCATGCAGGTATGAGAAAGCACATTTTATTTTTGAGTGTCCTGGAGGGGTGCAGGAGGAGTGGGTGGTGAGTGGGTGTGCATACAGGTGTGAGGCGTGGGCTTTGGGGTTGTGCCAGTAGGCAGGGTGAGGCCGGGGGGGAGCTGGTGTGCAATGTGCCTGTTGATGGGAAGTGCCTTGCACACCGTGGGGAGAAGGCGTTTGTGTGTACTTCCTCTGGTCTGATAGATCGGATGCCCGAAGGAAGAATATGTCTGGGCACCTGTGGGCTATTGCGGGTGCACATTGGTGCAGGGGGATGCACACAAGTGTGTGGTGCACATGGTCGTATGGATATGCCCACAGGTCCGGGGATGCTCATGGGTACGTGGGGCAGGGCAATGTCCACCCACGCATACAGATGCAGGATACTCGCACCCAGCTGCAGCGGGATGCCCACACCCGCACACAGGTGCAGCTCTCCGCCGTGGCCCGGAGCCACGCCACCCTCCCTGCCCCGCCCCGCCGCCCGCCCGGCGCCCCGCGGTGCTCGGCGGCGGGAGGCCCGGAGGAAAAGGAAGCGGTCTCGGCACTCCCCCCACATCGCCGCCGAGCCCGCGCATTGCCGCCGCAGCTGGAGCGCGGCGGGAGTAGAGCTCGGGCGCGGGTCGCTCGGCACTGCACGGACCTGCTCGCAGCGCCGGAGATGAAGAGAGTTTGCACGTTGTCCCTGTGGCTCTGGCTTGGCATTGTCTCGGAGGCAGGTGAGCGCTGTGAATGGGGGAATGCCCCGAGCGACGGGAAGAAATGGGACCCGGCGCTGCCCCCTGCATGTACCCATGACCCTGTTGGGACCCGCACTGCCTGCCACCGTCTTCCTCAGCCCGAGCGGGATGTGCTGTGCCACGGTCCTTCCCGTCCCGGATTCCCCCGTTTTCTTGGGGAGCAACACAGCCAGGCTCGTGGTCCTCCAGCCTCGGTCCAGCCTCGCCCGGGGTGTGCTTACTCCGCCGGGGATTTATACAGCTTGGCCCGTGGTCACCCAAGTCCGACGGGGACGCGGTGCGGTGCCTGCCCCGGGTGTTCCCGCTGGCTGTGACAGCGAGAGAATCGAATAGGAGGACCGTGCTGCCGTCCCTGCGGTGTCCCGGACTGCGGTGGTGAGGCCGTTGGGGAGTCCGTGCCGTGGCTCTGTCATGGGTATGCTCGCTGCAGGCCGGGAGAAACCGCCCGGGACTTTGGCAGGGGTGGATTTCTTCCTGTAGGGAAGCGCCTGGCCGGGAGGGCAGAGTGGTGCCCGGCTCCCAGATCTGTTTGTTTATTTTTTGATGCCTGGAGTCATCAATTTGTGAGTGCTGGCCAGCATGCTGGGTAGGAAGGTGCAAGGAGGTGGTGGTCTGTGCAATGCTGTCCAGCCTACCTGTCCCAGCTGGTTGCTGGTTCACCTGGGAAGTCACCCAAGGCAGATCCTGGTGGAATGGTTTTCCTTCTCTCAGCACTTCTGAGGCAAAAGGCTGTTGGGCAGTGAGTGAAAACCCCTTGCCACAGCTTGGATCAAGTGGATGTAGGACCACGGCAGAGATGGATCTGTAACACCCTTTCAGAGAGCAGAGCCCGTGGGACAGAGCAGAGTTGGGTGGGCAATGCTGGGACATCAGGGTCAAGGCACTGGCCCTGCTTGCTGCCCCTAGGGAAGCTCGTGATTGCACAAGTAAAGCATTGATAGCCCAGTTTTGAGCGAAACCAACAAAAAGTTAGTGATGCTGGAAGCTTGCAACATAGGGAGATGAATTTTGGGAGCATAAACAGAATTTTCTTTAGCCTCAGCTCAGTGACTCACTGTCACCGTCAACATTTACTGCCATTGTTGAAGTGAGCTCACAGAAGAGCTGCAGGTCTGGCTGCTGATGTGCGGTATCGACAGCATCACCATCAGCGGCACTGTCAACCTGCTTTGCCCAAAATGCTGCTGATGGGTTTGGTGCATGGGGCTGTGGGAGTCACTAGGCTGCCGGAGCTCAGCCCAAGCTCCAGGAGGCAGGGCAGAAAGGGACTGGCTGCTGGTGGCATCGCAGTGGGAGCTGCAGCTACTCCAAGTTCTCTTGTAAGCAATTTGTAAAGCATTGTGTAGCTGTTCTCAGGTTCTTTCATCTCTTCAAGGTGCTGGGAGTAGTGCCAGGAGGCTCTGGGCAGCACAGCTGCATGATGTGCAGAGTCTTGAAAGCGGAGGGCTGCACAGAGCTTTGAAGTTCCCCAGCACTGCCTGGTTAGTGCAGCAGTGAAGGGCAATGTAGAGCTCAGCTAGGGCATCATACCCTGGGTATTTGCTTCATCTTCCTCCATTCTACCTGAGACAAATTTGTTAGTGCATTGAAGGACCTGCAAATTCCTCATTAACCATAATCTCAACAGGACACCCTTGCAAGTATTTGCTCCCCTTGGAAGCAGGGATGGGAGTGTGAGACTGTTTCACATGGGGAGTCTCAGGATCACAAAAGGTCTGTTCTGTTTTTCTATCCTGCTTGTTCCTGCACCCCAGTACCTGGTGAAAAGGGCTGGTGCTAGGAGGGGATGCAGTGTGTAAGACCGCATTGGCTCTCCCTACATCCCAGCTTGGTGGTGCTTCCAGGATGGAATGGAGATGGGGAGCCACCCTTGGCAGGCAGTGAGATATAGGGAGCAGGTGGAGGTTCAGCCCCACCCTCCCAGACCATCTTGTGGTAACCTTTTATGGGTGGTGATGCAAGCATGTGCTTCCCTGAGCCACCATGCTCTGGGGTCAAGAGCAGCGCTGGCCACCCCACAACCAAATAATGCTCTTGGAGGCTCTGGCTGGCTGCTTTTGTGTGAGCATGCCCTTCGTGGGAGTGAAGGGCCTGTGCTTGTGTAGGACCTGAGCCGATTACATTGGCTGCCACTACCTGCCCTCCAAGAGCACACAGATCTCCCTGGCCGGGTGTTCGGATAGCCCCATGCTGACTATACCAGCAGCAACATTCTCCTTCGCAGCTGGGATTTGAAGCAGCTGTTTTATTGCAGGTAATAAACATGGGCCATTTCAGCAGCACCCTTTCGTGGAAAAGCCTGTGAGTGCTCAACAAACCCCCTCTCTGGCTTAACCCGGTCCCTTGTTAGTGATGAAGCAGAGACAGAGATAAGGAGCAGGAGGTTGATGATGGGAGGGGTATAGCCCATGTTTCCTGGGGGTTGCTGGGAAGGGGGCAACTGTGGCTCTTGTGCTCCACTGTCTGCTTAAGGATGACTTCAGATGAATGGGCTGCAACTCCTGCCCTGGGATTTGGCTTGGTCATGCGAGCCTGCAGCTCACTGCCTGTACAAACAGTTGCTGAGCTCAGTTTGACGTCTGGTCAGGGGGACACTTCCCCCCAGCCACACAATGTTCCCAGCCAGTATAGACGGGGTGGGAGGGGGCTTCCTCCAGTGTATCCTGCACAACTTCTGCCTCTCTCCTGTGGACTTGCTTCACGTAGGATTGCTGTCCCCGGGGTGTCTCTTGGCCCCATATTGGTGCGGTGTTTTCCAGGGTAGGCGTGGGAAGGGCAGGTGCTCCCAGTCGGCCATGAGGGAACAGGCTGTTCTTAGTGTCCCAGAGTAGTTCCTGGGGAGAGAAAGAGAGAGCAGGATCCCACGGGAACAGCAGAAGGAGGGGGCTGTAGCCAGGCAGCAGTTTCTCCAGTGCTATATGGGGCATCCATAGCACTATGGAGGTTGCTTTGCAGAGTGTCTGCCTAGCAGGAGGGGACTCGTGATGGGTCCCTAGGTCTGCTCAGCTCTCCTCAGCTTTGGGCAGCAATGTGAGTCCTGGAGAGAGCACCCAGTTCACCCACCTTCTCCCCAGCTACTTGAGCTGACACAACAGAGACATTTCCAAATGAACGAGACATCTTTGCTTTCAGCCTGCTGGACTGAAACAGCCCCAGGTAATGGGGGCAATGTGGGAGGCTCTCTCACCCCCAGTTTGGTGGAGCTATGTTTTCCCCAGTGGTGGGGGAAAGCTGCAATAAGCCTGTGGTGATGGGGATCCTGGGGGTTCCTTGCGGGCATGGGGAGAAGCAGAAAGGCCTGTGACGTCTGGACCTCACAGGCTGCGCTGCCCACAGAGCGTGGGGAGCTGGGTCAGAGAATCAGTGGTTGTGGTGGTTTCTATGTGAGGCATGACCAAATGTCACAGGGCTCTTCCACTGGAAAAGATGGGCCAGAGCATTGTAATGGAGGGCTGCAAAATCATGACTTGCCTGGAGAAGGTAGTTCCTGGTAGGTTTCCATGCTGGGAGGATGTGGAGCATGTGGAGGAGGGCTGGTAGCTTTTTGCTGTCATGCATCAGTGGAGCTCATCACCATCGGGCCTTGTGGGTGTTAGATGTATGCCTTGGTCCACAGGCAGTTGGGCATGGAAAAATCGATGGGTTTGCAAGAAAAAAATCCACAGGTGGATAGGTACAACTGAAAGCCCACTTCTCCCCAGATTGTGAGCCAGAGGTGGTCAGTGCCATGTTTTGTGCTGACCTACCCCTGCGCTGGCAGCTCCTGCAAATCTCCACCTGGGCAAGGGGCAGGACAGAGTCGGGCACACAGCACCCAGAGGGTCCCACACCAGCTGTGTGCCAGGGGGAACCACGACTGCTTGGTGTAGGCCAGTGTCTGCCAAGGAGACCAGAGCTGAGCCTTGCCCCAGGCCAGAGCTGGAGTTATCTCTTGTCCTTCATAAGGAAAAGAAATACTGCTGCAGCTGCACTGGCATCTAGTGACTGGTTAAATTAATTCCAGGATTTTTATTGCCTGGGGCTATCCCAGACCTTTGTTTCTTGTTTCACGTTGTTAAAAGAGAGGGTTAGCTGGCTCCCAGGGGGGCTTTTTCTCTCTAGTCAAAATAGTTCTGATGTTTTCAGCACGCAGCATTATTGCCCATCTGCAGTGCCTTATTGTTAACGCAAAACAGTGGAAGTGGAGATGGCCTGTAGTCAAGTCGGCAAGGAGGCATGAGCTCTTGAGCCCAGCATGACCACTGGTTTTGTTGAGTGGCTGTGGGCAAATCACTCTATTTCTAGGTGCAAGTTAATCAGAAGGAGGGTAAAAACCTGGCCCCATGGCAGCCGGTGGTGAAACTCCCATGAAGTTTTATAAGCTGTGGGTATTAAGTGGGGAGTCTCTGCTGGAGTTGCTTCCCTGCTGAGGTAGCAGAAACAGGTTTCAGCCAGTGACTTGTATTTCGCCTTACAACTTCTCCCACGTGTGAATTGTTTTTCTTGCTGCATTTCTGCACCCTCCTTCCAGGGTGAGGATCTCCAGCACAGGCTTTGTGGGCCAAACCTGGAGGCGTTATGGGACGGGCGTCATGTGCTAATGAGGGAGGGTCTGTTTAGGGAGCTAGGAAAAGACTCTGAACTGGGGAAACGGGGAATGGGGTGGTGGGGAAACCAAGGGATACTCTGAAAACACTCTGAGCACAAGTGTTGTGGTCTCCCCTTCTCCAAGCATATAATAACCAGGTGGCTGCTGCTCCCCTGCTTTGCTTTTGTACCATGAAAGGCAGCAGGGATCCCCGGGCTGTCCCCAGGAGGGACCTCAAGGAAGACCTGTGTATGCTACAGATCCTCCTGGTCTTTACCCCCATTCCCTTGAGTGAGCAGAGAGAAAGAGGAGATGAGATTTTATCTGTCGTCAGCAGCCAGTCCAGAGCTGGTTACAACTCTTGCCAGAGCCTGGAAAACCACACTTTCTTTGCAGAGAGGTAAGTGAAAGTGTAAGCTCAGCTCTTCTCCTGGTCCCAGTGCTTTTGGCACTTGTTACTTCCATGTGAATTGTATCTGCCCACTTGTATGCAGGCACAGAGGGGTTAAGCCTTCTCCTGTCCGTGGCTGCAGTTGGCTGGGTAAATGCCAGCTGGTGCACCAAGTCCATCCGCCTCAGTCTGCAGTGCCAATGGCAGTGACATGGCACCCACAAATCATCCCACCATGGCCATGCAGCATGGCAAAGCTTCCCTCTCAGGCAGGCTCTGGAGCCAGGGCATCCTCCTGCAGAAGGGTTAAGTGAAGACGAGCAGTGCCAATGCCAGGCTTTGGTGTCCAGGTTCTTTCTTGGTGGAGGTCAGCAGTGGTTCATGGGAAAGAAAAAATTGGCAGCTGGGCCGGATGTCCCTGCATTTCCCCTTTTCCTGCAGCCGCCTGAGCGACGTTCCTTATTTAGCTTTCCTGACGGACAGGAGGAATCTGATGGCGGAAACTGTCACCGCCTGATAACAGCTCAGGGACCTCTTTATGATGGGCGGCACGGCAGGGAACAGGGCAGCGTTCCTCAGCGGGAGGGGAGATCTGGGCAGCCAGCTGCAGCTGCCCTTTGCACCAGGTTCTCAGGGGCATCTGTACGTAGGGAGGTAAGGGCACTGCCAGCCCTTCCTGTTGTGTTGTTTTGTTCTGTTTAAAAGACTCTTGAGGCCAAGGAGTGATGGCATATATATATTATATTAGCATTCTTTACCTCTTTTTGGTGAGGCATCTGAGCTGGTCAAGTCACGGATGGGGAGAGGGAAAGCATGGAGTAAAGCCACCCTGCCAAGGTCAGAGACTAGGTGAGGCTTTCCACTTCGTGGCAATGAGGACATGAAGGGATGTTTCAGGAAGAGCTGGGAGTGATGAGCAGCCCCAAGAGTTGAATACCCACATCACTACTGGGACTGGCTCCCATAAAAGGGTGCTTCTGACTGAGAAGATAAACACCGCAAAGGACATATGACTTCAAGTTTTATTCTCCCCAGGTCACTCTCCATACAAGGTGACATCTTGGTAATGTTTGAGCCATTTTCTCATATGTGCCTGTGGTGACCAGCCCCAAACCCACAAAGGGTCCTGAAATACTGCCTGTATTTCAATGTATCCATTGATTTTTACTTTGCATCTGTGTAGGCTACCAGGCTGCTCCTATACCAATAAGACCATTGTTTCCATGGCAATTAATGTATTTTAAAAGGGCAGAATGTATAGCAAGATTGGTTTTTTTTTTTAAAGAGCAAGCCCTTAGCAGCGTAGTCCTTGCCAGTGGACTGGATATTGGCCTCTGTCTGTGCCATGCATAGATCGGTGTCTCTGTGCTCTACATTGGGATGCAGAACATGGTGAGCTGGCTCAGCTGGGGTGCGTGGCACAGCACTCATCCAGACCTGTGCAAAGGCTACATTACAGTCTCACAACCCTGAGATCACCAGTCCTCTGCTGCTCAGAGGGTTTTGAGACCCCTGGGGTGGTTAGAGCTGCATGCTTCAAGGGGCATGTATTATTGTTTCAGTTTTAGCTGAGTAATATTAAAAATCTCCCTGCAAGACTAACGACCTCAGCAGAAACTCGCAGTCATTGTTTCTATGCTCTCTGAACAATCCACTGTGTGACCAGGTCACCTACCTGAGCATCTGTGAGTTGCAGGACTGAGGTGTAGGTCATCAAATTTTGCTGGTATCTCAAATGCTTCTCACTTCAGCAAAGTTCAAATTCTTTTTATGTTTACTTTGTGTCATCAAGTAGTACACTCAGGGAGATTGGTTTGAAGGGAATTGCTGTGTCAGTCCACTTGTGTTCGTACATTGCTCTGTCAGTGCCTCAGGTAGTCATGGGAAGGAAGCAGGAGCTTCTACCTCCTGCCTCAAACCCTAGTGCATGTATTGGATGGCTGTGCTGGCAATGAGGTCATCCTCTTGGCTATTGAGGCAGAAAAAGCAGCAAAATTCATATTGCAAGTTACATGTTTCAAATTATACCTATTTCTTAGGTTGTCCCTTCCTAGCATGATGCATAGTTACCATTGCAGTGAGATGAGTTAACTTCATGCAATACTCTCTTTGGCAGGAATCATGTCACCCAGTCCCCATCAGAGAAAAGTTCACTGTATAGCCTAAGGCACTCACTCTACAGTTAATGGTGGGAGAAAGGCTTTTTTGGAGGTGCTCCATCCCATTGTCAAAGAGATCTTGAAGGAATTGCCTTTGGAGAGGTGATGGCTGGGATTCCTCCCAGACTGTGTGGTGTCCACATGCATGTCTGTCCCCAGGACTGCCGCTGCCTCAACTCCCTCCATCTCAGCAGCTTGCACCTGCATGAGAGGACAAACAAGGGTCTGGCAGAGGGTAAAATGAAAGAGCAGCATCAACCAAAATAACTGCTGGCTCCAGCTTCAGGAGATATGGCCAGGAGGAGGCTGGGAGGTAGTGGGATCATGTGGAGTGAGCAGCAGACGAAGGAAGATTTTATTACTGGGAAAAATGCTGAAGTCCTTCAGTTGTATTCAGGCCAATCCTTACTGGCTTCAGTGGAGACTGGTCTGCGTAAGAGACAAGAATGGGCTTCAGAATCTGGCCTTTTGGTAATTGTGTGACATGGGAAGCTTATAAAGAATTTATAACTCATAATGGCTTTAGTGAGTGGCCAGCCCTAGCCAGTGAGCAGCACCCATGGAAGCCAGGCCTCCTGCGCTGGTCACCATCCCCTTCCTGCCTGGGGATGCAAA
Organism: Chloroceryle amazona; assembly: GCA_027560015.1. Lineage (NCBI taxonomy): Eukaryota > Metazoa > Chordata > Aves > Coraciiformes > Cerylidae > Chloroceryle > Chloroceryle amazona. The sequence goes on along the minus strand of JANHFX010004946.1, from coordinate 25,003 downwards.
GCACCCATTCTGCAGTGGGTTCATCATTTTATCCACTACCAGGGCTTAATGGGGCTGGGCAGAGCCCACAAGGCCCAGTCAGATGCCCAGGTTCAGTAGTGGCTCCACAGGTTTGTGAAAATCTGTCTGTACATGAGACCCTGAGAGGGTCCTTCATCAGGTTTCTGAGTTAGAGGCATGTGGGCTCTTCATGCGTCAGGAAAATCTATAAAAGGTTTACCAATTCCATGTGTTCCCCAAAAAACACTACAAAAAGCACAGAGTTGTGTAGCAGAGCCTGGAAGACCTTCCACTGGTTTCCCCGCATGTGGAAGGTCCTGCAGTGGCCAGGGGAAGCGTGTACATGTCTGTGTGTGCCAAAGTGAGGTTCAGCTCTGGTCCTGGCTCTCTGTGACTTGTTTTCCCTGTTTCTCAAATACTGCTGAGAGGGATTTTACATATAGCGACTTAAAAAAATAAATACTGGCAGAAGTGGGGGTCAAGTCAATAGTTTCCATTGACAACAGTAAAACTTGATATTTACTAAGGCAAAAATATTAGGCATGAATTGTGGTTTATACTCCGACTTGGAAACTGCTAGCTCAGAGTGATGGCAATGAGAAAAATTGCATCCAGCAGAGTTGATGGCATCCAGCGCCCACAGACACCCATCACTCATGTGGTGGATTGTCCCTGCCTGAGCCAAGTCCCCAGTGAGGTGTAATTTGGTCTAAGTGGCCATCATCTTTTCTCCACACTGAGCTGCTTGGCTCTCAGGAAGCAAAGGGCAGAAGTTTAATGCCGTGTCCCAACAGCATGATAGCTGGCTGCAGTATGGGATGCTCCCTTGGGACATGAACGCTTTCGCTCCAGGAAAATCCCTGTGCCACTGGCTAAGTGGTGCACAGTCCTTGTGCTAGGATAAATCATGAGGAAAGCAGCCACCTTACCCACAGAGTTCCCCAACAATGCCTTTGTAAAACCATTTAGCTAATGTAGTGTGTGTCTGGGTCTGTTGAGTCCTCGTGTGTTTTTTGCCTGTTTCCAAACCAACAGACTCAGCAGGTCCTGGGCTGCTGTGTTTAAGTTCTGTCTCTGGCAGTAGTGCTTGTGGTGGGATGGGATTAGGGCATACCCTGGTCTTTATTTGTTCTCTGTGCTGTGACATTCGAGTGCACAAGTGAAGGGGTGCCGCAGCATACCTGGTCGGATCAGGCCCAGTGTGTGTCCCCTTGGGTGACAGTGTTGTCATGAGACCAGGAAAATCCATCATGTTTGCTTGCTCAGGTGCTACAAGGACTAAGGGAGGCAAGAAGGCACGAGTGGTCATGGCCCCAGTTTGAACACATGAGGGTGGGTTTTGATATCTCCCAAACCTCCTGTGTTGCAGGAAATTTTCCAGCAACATCACACCAGAATTGCACACAGACCAAGATGTGTTCCCTACTGCCATGGTCCCTGTGTAGCCCACCATTGCACCTCCACAATGCTCGGCATTTCACAATATTTATGGCCGCTCCTCACCCTTGGCTGCTTAGACAAATAAAGCCTAATGCAGCCCAAGAGAGTTAATCCCTGTCTCTCCAGCTTCCCTGCAATTACAAGGCATGGGTGGTATTTCAAAGAATGTACTGGGAGAGAAGGGGAGAGCTGGGACCTCTTTTTTATATGGCAGTGGAAATACAAGTTCGCCTTCATTGAAGATAAGTGACATTGGCCAGGCTGAGCTCCTGCTCCAAGGTTAGAGTGGTGATGGAAGGGAGGAGATTCCATATGCTGTTGACTCCACAGTAAACATTGCCAAAAGAAAAACTTCTTACTACAATAGTAGAGTTAAAAAACAAAACAAAACACAAAAAACAGGGCCTCACATGAACTTATGAAACCTGCGCTGGCATGAAGAGTGATGTGCATAGTTAAATGGCCTGAGAAGCACCTGGGAGGGCTCTGGTACGTGGACCTGTGGTGCTGAGAATAGGAAAAGGCTCACGTCTCTCCTCAGCCCTTTGGTCCAGTCTGGTGCTGAAACAGCCCCACTGCCAAATGTCTTCTCCTGCCTTTGTGGTCCAAGTCAAGGTGTCTTCCCTTTGTTCACATGTTGGCTTTCCTGTGGGGCTGGAAGGCCATTGCCAGTCTTGCCCCATAACTCTAAGCACCAAGTGCCTTGTGGTGAACAAACGGCCAAGGAAGTGGCATGTTATGTCTTCAGTACAATTTCCCTGTTAGTACTTGTGCTCCTTCAGTGGAAGTCATTTGCATATGTAAACGCTTCCTTCCCATTGCGTCCGCTTGCGTGCTCTCCCTGCTGAGCTGCGTGGCAAGGGAAGCACCTTTGAATGGAAAAACAACAGTTAGCCTCTGAGTATTAAGGAGAGGGCAAGTGGGTGTTTATGAAACTTGGTAACCCAATTCATTTTAAAGAGCAGCAGAAGGTATTTTAACTTAATGGCCGTCAAATAGCACCAGCGTCCAGTACTACCATTTAGACTGTTTCATTGTAGGAATTGTGCTGATATACAAAGTGTGACATTTCCAACTCAGCCTTTCTTGGAAGGGAATTAAATGAGTTTCCTAGCAGTGTGAGGTGCGTTATGTGGAGGTGGAGAGAGAAATCTGTTCAGACGTTAAACAGCCAACTAATCTTACGTTACGCAAATGCCCTGATACACTGGCTTTCAGAGGTGATATCGTCTCCTGTTGTAGCAGGTTCTGACTTGTGGCACAGCTCTGTGCCAAGAGCAACCAAGAGCATATATGCATTTGTAACTTGCCACCAATGGCCTCAGACAGCCTTGCGGGGCTAGCTTTCCTCTCAGTAATCTGAGTCTCTTCATCTTCAAGTCTCTTTGCCCAGCAAGGAACAGATGGGATCACTGACCTGGGGGTGAGGAGCAATCCAGCAATGCCCTATGTGGGGGCAGAGCTTTGCTGTGCTCTCTAGAGTTCATCCCTGGTGGGGATCCTGCAGAGAGCAGAGTAACATTTTTATTAACCGCATCAGGCAAGGCTCCGGGTTTGGCCAGCTCCAGTTGCTTCTAAGGATGGCAGAAAGCTGAGCTGTGCAGTGTTTTCCAGGAGGGTTGAAATTTCTTATCTCCTACATTACTGTAGGTGCATCTACCCCAGGGAATCACACCTCCTGTCCTGCTCATACAGACACCAGGAGGGCTCTTAGATTTGCAGTGAATGCTCAGAGCTCTTCTAGCAGCCCCCTCTGCTTGTGCATGTCTGACCTTGTACCTGAGGCTTCCTTCCTTTGCTGCTACCTCTGATGACTAATTCTGCTTTGAAGACCTTGTGCCTGTGATCCTCCTGCCTCCTCTCATGGCCACCCAATTGGAGGCAGCAGAATGGGTCTTGCAGATGTGTGGGTATGCACGTGCAGGTGTGCATGCAAGAAGCTCCTCTGTGGAGGAGGGTTTAGCTCTCCTGCTCCCCAGGCAGAAGCTCACTGTCATGCCTGTGACCACTCTTCCCTTTGTTTTTTTATTTTTAGATTATACTTGATGCTTAAACTTCCTGATTATCAAAGCAGGATTTTCAAATTCCTCCTGTGCTTTGCTTGTACTTAATACTTTTTGGACTCATCCATGTCTAACATAGCTTTTTCATGTTGCATTGGGTCTGGGATAAATACGTTTTCATTGTTCCCTTTTTTCTTTCTTTAGAAGGAGTAAGGATTCTTTCTTTTTTGCTGGCTTTTCTTTTTTTTTTTTTTCCTTCTGCCCCCCCCCCCCCCCAAAAAAAAAAAAAACAAAACAGCCCAGTTCCTGCTGCCCTATCTTCTGTAGCTGAGGCAGGGATGAAGATACAAAGAAGCTGCTTGATGGGCTTCAGGGAGCCTGGAGCAGATGGGGAACTGAATCCCCATTTTCCAAGGCCAAGATAATCACTTAATTGAAAAGCTCTTTTTCCCCCACTTACCCTGTTCATCAGCTTCTCTCACACTCATCAGCTGAAGATCATCTTGAGGATGGGTTCTGCAGAGAACAGGCACTGCTGGCTCTGGGTCAGCTGTTTGGTTTGAGGGGTCTGGGTTGATTTCAGTTGGCAAGTAAGTATCAAATATCTGGATGTGAATTCCAGGGATACAAAGAGGAGCAGGTCTTTTCTGCTTGGCATGGTGCCTCCCACTCCAGATGCATGGCTTGTAGACCCCTGGAAAAGCCCAGCATGGTCAGCCTGGCTGCAGCAGCCTCGGTGGGAGTCTGGCAGGGTCCACAGGCTTGGCTCACGTTGGGGAAACTGAACCTGAATGGGGTACAGAGGTTTCTTCCATGTCCTGCTCAGCCTGTCCATAAGCCAACAGTGTTGGGAAGGGCTAAACTTCAAAGGCCAGCAATTAAGCTCACACACATCAAGGAAAAAGCAAACCTGTGTTTTTTTCTTTCCAAATGCTGCTGCCCTCTTCTCTCTGTGCTCAGTGTCAACCCTTGGGCTCTGTCTGACTTTCCAGTCAGCTGCATCTGCCTCCTCATCTCCTAGCGAGGGTCAGATGCCAAGGCCTCACTTATCTTGAACTTCACCTTCCCACAGCACATTTGTGACTTGCTTTGGCAGGAGCTTTACCCGAGACTCTGGTAACATCTCATGACAGAGCTGTACTTAATGATGTCCCAACTGAGGGTCTATGCTCTGCTGCTTCTCCCACTTTTCTGTTCCACACAGCAAAGTCCTAGTGCTGTGGGTGGAAAACCCTTCCCAGTCACTGGAGCTGCTCCTGGCTTTTCTCAGGTTGTCACCAACCTCAGCATAGGCAGCTGGGTCTCTCAGAAAGGGGATGATGCCCTGGCGTGGGCAGGGGGATCCTGTCCTGATGCACTCACTCTGCTTTGGCAATAAGCAGTTTAAAGACTTCTTGACCTAAATGCCTCACCCAGATCACTGTGTGTAAGAGCTGATGGTGACTGTTCTCTGGGAGTTTATGTCTGTCTTTGGGAATCTCTCTGTGGGTATCCACAGTTCAGTTGAGTTGCCCGAGGAGGTATTTTGTTGTCTGCTTCTTAACTTCATAAGGTAGAGCATGAGCAGCAGTGGATAATAGTTTCAGTCATTTGCCCTCTGTACAAAGCTATCATTTCTTCTCAATGCCAAAGATGTCTCTCTAGTGTCCCGTGGTTTTGTACCCACTGCTACCAGAGCTACTTCAGCCCAGTAAAGCCTAGGTTACACCTAGATAGGCACAGGGCGGAATTAAACTTTGAATCCTGCAATGGTCGCGCTACTCCGGAGCAGTCCCAAATAGGTTATCTGAGTAGCAGTTCTAGAAGCTTTTCCCAAGCCACTTGCCCAGAGATCCCAGGCACCCAGCACTCACAGGGGGATGTCCCTAGCCCATCCTTGTCATTTGTTTGTGCTGGTAATGCCTGTCTGCCAGGTACAAGATTTGGACCAAGACTTGTTTCATATAACCTGTGGACCATCCATTGAGACCCTTCAGGTTAGAGATTTAATGCTATTAGAGATTTCTGTTACCAGTCCCCTAAAGCCTTCTGATCCCTCTGCTCTTTCTATACCACATTAATCGCATCCTGCAGGGGCAAAGAGTGTGAGCAGGGCAAGATCTTAAAAGAATTAATTTAAAACAGGAAGAGAAGCAATTTGACAGTCCTTAAGATGTTGGAGGATAATTTTAATTGAGTTTTGCACGGGTTTAACTATGCAGTTAATAGAGGCCACTGGAAGAGGGGTGGCTCTGTATGCTAAGCAGGACAGCTTGCCTTTGGCTCCTGCAGAGCCACAACAGGGGCAGAGTTGGAGCTGCCACAGGCATTTTGGCAGGTGTGAGGATTTCTGCCCCTTGGGGAGTTAATCCTGTGGACAATATAGGTCCTGTTCCTGTCTCAAGGTGCTAATGCTCCCCCTCCCTGTGCATACCACTGAGCTGGAGCTGTCCTCAGAAATGTCAGGGAGAGGAAGCAATCCTTAGCTTGTTAGTTTCTACAAGGAAATAAAATGCACAGATGGCTCGAGCATCCTCTATCTCAAAGGCAGGAAAAGGATTCTTTGTGAAGGAGCAGGCAGACAGCAAACCCAGAGCATTTCAGGGAATGGGGGACCAAACAAAGCAGTGGCTGGCCAGCAGCAGAAAGGGTGGGCTGGCGGCCTGCTGAGGGGAAACCAGCTCTCTGTTTTACTAGAGCATCCCTCATCCGAGTGAGAGCAGCAAACAGCCACCTCCCCTGGGGCCCAGGCAGACTGCTGACAGCAGAGATCCTGGAGGAGGTCTGCAGGGTGGCCCTGACTGACCTGCTGCCCCAGGCCGGACATGTGGCTACCTGACAGAGGCTAACTTTGGCTCAGGACATAGCCTCTTGGGGAGGATGGAGTAGGGAGTGAACGTGGGGGGTGGATAAGGAGAGGAAAGACAGCAGGAGACAGAAATGCAAACATGGCCTGACAGCCATGGGGCAGGGGGAGGGGAGGAGGAAAAAGCAGGGTAAACCTGGCAGGATAGAGCAGGAAACTGGGCTGGGGTGAGGCAGGGCGATGGTGAGATAGTGCTTCCTGCGGAGGGAGAGAGGCAGACAGATAAACACTCCCAGACAGGCGCTTGTTGACCCATCTTTGGGATGCTTTAGGATGACATGGCAGCAGGTCCGTGGGGCATGGGTGGCTGTACCCCTGCAGACCAGAGTCCTGAAAGCAGGTGACAGCATGGTCAGGAAATGGGTGGAGCCCTGGGGTAGCTGGCTTGTGAAATACAGTGATGTAAATCCCTTCCTGGAGGCACCTATGGACAAGGACTGAATGTACAAGGGTAACTTTGTTTCGGAGGCCAGTTCAGCTCTCTTGAAAGCAGCTCCTGCTTTTGAGGTCCTCTTTTTTTTGTCTCCTGATGAGACTGCCAGCTTAGAAGTCCAAAAGTTTAAGGAGCCCAGAGAGCTTCTGCCTTTCTTTGTCTCATTCCCCATCGGTGCATATAGTTACAAGATTTTTGTGCCTTACCAGTAAAAAACCAAACCAACCAACTAACTAAACAAAAAAGCTAAATAAAGTTTATGAGCAATGAGAGGCTAAACAGGGAGCATGCACTCAGGCTAGAGCAGCCGTTTAGTCTGAGGCCACAGGATTATTTGGCTGGACTTGCAAGCGCTGTATCCATGGCTGTGGTGCTGTAGGGGAGCAGAGCAGAACACCCAGCCTTGTGGTGCTGGTGGTCTGGCTGTGACGACTTCTGCTTGTATCAGGACCATGCTACAGTCATATGACATGCTACTGCTGTCTCTGCCTACCTGGTCCCACTCCCAGTTTGGCTGGCAGGCAGGAGGATGCTTTGGCTGCACTCTCTCCTGTCCACAGCTGGTGAACTGGAGGAGAGCCCTGATTTTTGCTCTCCCTAAATGCCCTGTCTTGGACACACATTCTTCCTCCTCGCCTGGCATCCCTGCAGGCCCACAGTGCTTGGGGCTGCTAAGAAAAAAAAACATTTCTTCTAGTTCTGGTGGCCCCATCCTCAGACATCGTATTGGTCCATCCTTAGGGGGCTCCTGCCTCCGCACACCAACTTACCCACAAGGGTCTGGGGGCAAAGTTAATGTCTAGTTATGCTTTTGGTGTTGGATAGTAGGGATCAGACACACTATAATAATGATCACCTCTACGTTTATGGATATTGATTGTGTTCCTATAATTATTAGTCCTTGTGTCCACTGAAAGAGGACAGCCTGCCCTGGTTGGAGCAAAGGAACATCTGATGCTTTGGGAATATCCTCACAAAGTAGTGGGGATGCAGATCCACCCCACTGTTTGATTTGGTGACATTTCAGACTGTCACCCTGCCCTTGCAGCCCCTGGGCCTTGCACAGGCTGCGGGGCAGAACCTGCTTCATTTTGGTGTGAATTCCTGACATGGTTTGGGGCTTGTCCTGCCCACTGTGAGGCCAGAGAGAAAACACTTGCTGTTTCATCCCCACGTTGTCTGGAGCCTCATGCTTGTTTCTCTTATGCGATATCTCACTTCTCTGCAAAACAAGCCTTTCTCTGTATTGGCAAGCACTGGGAGGAGGGGGAGGAGGAGCTGACAGCCCTATGTCCAAATAACCCCACCTGCTCTGCCAGCTGCCTGCTCCTAGTGTGATATGACTCTCACATTTTGCTGTTCCATTGCAGAGTTCTGTGCTTGCCCCATGCATGAGGAGGAGTCATTCCATGGGGGATCTTCAGCCAGGTGGGAATTTGTCTGTGATCTGGACTTCCTGTGTGTCTCTGGGTGGCCCCAGGTCCTCCAGCAGCAGGCACCAGGATAGTCAGTTATACCAGCACAGGGGAGATGGGAAAGAGGTAACTGGAGCAGAGGGGGAAGATGGCACCTGTGGTGCTGGGGTTAGTGTCTACTGAGCAAGGGGAAATGGAGCACAAGCAGTTTCACCGGGAAACACTGCTAATTCAAACAAGCCCAGCCTAGAAAGCTGGAGGACAGTCTGTAAAAAGGGCAGTGTTATGTTTTTGGAGACGCCCTTTTTAAGAGGAGTCACATGGAAAGATGAGGGGTTCAAGTTACTCCTGCCAATGTTCTGATTAAACACAAGAGGAAAATTTTTCACAACCACTGGAATAATCTCCACAGGGAAGTGGTGGAGTCCCCAGCACTGGACACTTTTAAGATTCAGCTGGGCAGGGTGCTGTCTAGACTGGGCTTTTGCCAAGAAAAGTTGGACCAGATGATCCTTGAGGTCTCTCCCAACATGGTATTCTGTGATTCCATGATGATTCTTCTCCCTCTCCCCCAGTGCCAGGTACTGCTCTTCTTCGCATCCGAAGAGGTTGTTCAGTTCCTGTTTCCCCAGCTGCCAGTGAGGTACTGGAGTTTTGTTGTTCACTGTCCAGGAGCAAGACTTTGCTCACATAGTAACTACAGTGAGTGTTGGTGTGTCCAAGCGCATGCCTGGCCCTGCTTGCAAGGGAAGGGCCCCACCACTGTTTTTGCAGGCTGCAAGGGCCGCTCAGGGCAACCAAAGGTTCAGGCTGGGTGTAAAATCCAAGCAAAATGGGAGATGCTTTTCAAGATGAGCCACATCAGGCTGTTAGGAACCCTGAGCAATCCTAGGGCATTCAGAGTGCTGTTGAGCCCCAGCTAGGGACAGGCCAGAGCAGCCACCTGAGCCTGATGAGTCGTAAGAAGCTCATCCATGGTGCTTTGCCTTGCAGACTCAGGATTCAAGGAGTCCATCCTGGAGCCTCAGTCTCGGGATTTTGTACAAATCTGCCAGAAATCCCCTTTGTAGAATGTGTCCAAATCTCAACTTCCTGCCTTCCTTTGTTGGGATGCTCATTGACTGGGAAATTTTGCCTAAATACCGCAAAGATGGGGCAGTTGTGTGGTCAGGGTGCCTTTGCTTGGGGAAAGAACACTTTTTTTTCCCTTTCAGACTATCTTTTGCCCCAGTACAGAACTGGAATGGACAGTCTGGATTGGGCTGGGTATGTGAGGTGAAGGAAGACAAGCAGGAGCATGCAGCCTCATCTGGAACAGCTTTGCTCCATCCATGTTATTTTGCAGTTCTGGTCACAAAACTCCAGAGCACTAAGTTTGGTGGCAGGAGCATGAGCTGCACTGGTTAGCTGGGGACACACTGCGGAACCAGTCCAGTGTTGGGGAAGGAAGTCAGTGAGAAGGACAGAGTGTGAACAAAATCCCTCTCCGGAAAGGTACCCCATTAATCAGTCAGTGGGGCTGACTCAGCAGAGAGGGAGGGAAGGGGAAGCAGAGAGGGGCTGAGGTGGTGTTGGGGGCTCAGAGGTAGGATCCGGCGCAGGGCTTCCTGCGAGTGGAAGCAGATGGTGAGCAGGAGCCATGTGGTTCCATCCCATGTTCTGCTGTGCCTGGACCTTCACCCACAGGCAGCCTTTGCACAGGTTTCCAAAGTCATTGCTCACTGTGGCAGTGCCTCTGGCACAAGTGCTGCCCTGCAGTGATTTAACCATCTGCAGCCATTGAAAGGGGAAACCAGCCCCCACGTGAGGCTTTTCTGCAACATTTATGAGGGTGGAGAGATGAGGTCTGGCACAAGGCTGGAGCCTGCAGGCTGCTCAATCTCTGTGAGATGCCACAGGATGGGTAGCACTTTCCAGGGTAAGAGTGGCTTCCCTGCCAAGCAAGAAGAGCCCAGGGATGCAGGACCCCAGTAGGCAACTGTGCGGAGAGCAGCAGTGATTTTAGGGTCCCTAGAGAGACAGAGGGGGATAGAGAAAAATGAAGGAGCTGCAAGTGATAATGAGAAGGCCTAGGTGCAGCCTGGCCCCTTTCAGAGCCACATGCTGAGAGATCAAGGGTAGGAAAACGGCTGGGAAATGCACTTCTCTGAAAATAGACAAGGTGTGAGTGGCTGTGGGATCCTGCTTCCTCTCCCTGCATCCCATCAATCCCCCTCTGTTTATTTTAATATCCTGCTGCCAACTTGCTTGGAAACCATCTTGAAAAAACAAAGCTCTCTGGGGCTGCTGCATGCCTTTTTAATTACACTAATGCGCTCCCCGTGCAAGGGCGCAATTTGGCATGCACAAGAGAGTGGGATCTACTCAGAGGGACGAGAAGATAAAGCACTGCTGGGGTTGGAGGTGAGGAAGGAGGGACTCGGGGGAGAGGAGATGCCTCATGCTCTGGAGACATCACCCTTGCACTCTGGGATTTGCCAGAGACACAAACCATCTGTAGGATGGTTAGCAGAGATTTTATGGCCAAACATGGCACCAAGTTCACTGCTGGAGGAAGAGACACAGGTGAGAGCCATATCAGGACATATGCTCCCCCTGGCAAAGGCAGGGGATAGATCTGTCTGACAAGCACAGAGAAGGATGTCAAACTTGGTGGGGGGGTGGTGTGTGTGGAGAAGCTGATGGCCTTGTAGATGCTTTTGCAGGCTGGGAATGGCTCTGTGCATCCCTTTGCCTGTCCTCAATGCTACAGGTGGCTGTGGGCATTAGCATCTCAAGACATCAGCTCTCGCGTGGAGTATTGGGTTGAATACTGGATCCCCAGCATGAGCCAGTGCCTGATGTGGGGAGTCCCTGAAGGTCCCAGCTGTCTGGGTCTGGTGAGGAGGCTGGATGGCTGCAAGAGCCAGCCTGGTGCTGGCTGCCAGCAGCAGGAGCACCCCCAGCCCTGCACTGTGGTGCTTTCGGCGGGAGCAGTGGTTCCTTTTCCTGTTGTACTCATGGAGGGCCATGGACAGGATGCATCTGCAGGAATCCCATAGCCTCAGCCTGCACAGATCGTACTTTTTCTTTCTTCCCCTCCACCCCCTGGCGTTGTTTGCTAACAGGTCACCAGGTGGCATGTGAAGGGAGGCAGAGGGTTATTTCTGCAGCTGTCCTGCTCCCCCTGAGCCTGGCACTGGAGCAGATGTGATGCACAGCATTAATTCTGGGGCTTCTACCACCTTGGACCACTTATTTAATTGCTCAAGCAAGGGAGGCCACTCTGGTTTTGGGACCAAATTTGGTGCTGGTCACAGCCAGTCCCAGGGACTGCCATGCCAGGGTTTTAAGGATTAGCTTTCTGCTTGCTGTCCCTAGAGCACTGACAGGGTGAGAGGGTCTCTGTCCCCAGCCGGCCCCAGGACAGCTGTACCTTTGGCATTTTGGGCTGAGCACCATGGCGGGGTGGAAGGCACCCTACTCTGTTTGCTGGGACAATGGATTGGCAGGCTGCAGCCATCTGGAGAGCAGTGTTTGCACTGGAATAAGTGTGTCCAGCATTAACAGGAAGTACAGCTTTAGCAGATAGATTCCTTCCCCCCTTCTTTTTTTAATAAACCTTGTTACATTTTGAAGGGATTTTACCAAAAATGCAGTCACTTATCTTTAAAGTCTTTATCTTTAAAGTCCCAGGGCACATTTTTGTGTGTGACATCTGATGTCTCCTCCCTTCAGGAAGGGGAGGTTGGAGGTGTAAGGCAGGATGTCCTTCATGAGGGCTGAGCGACACCTGGTCCTAGGGGCCATGGTGACGCTGACCCGACCTGCGTGTTGAATAACAAACAATGGCTGCTGTTGTTGTCGTTTAGATAGGGGTGTCTGTAGGATAGCTCATGGGGAACAGGACACCGACTCAGGCAAAGTTGAACCCTGAGATGACACGACCTCATGCAGACAAGGGGAGAGATGGCCGGAGGAGATGGCTGTCACCGTGCTGTTGCCATGGGGGAAACCATGGGGACACCACCTCAGAGCGGTGCACGGGCAGGAAGGAAGTGGAAAACAATCAGGGAAAACAAGGCTGGCAGCCCTGCCTGGCTGTGCTGGTGGTACCGCTCTACCATCGTGTCCCCCTCAGGAGCCTCTTCTAGTGGCAGTGGCCCCTATGGCTTCTCCACAGGCCAGGCTCCTCATACCATCAGAGGCATTGTGCCAGAGAGGATGGTACTATTCGATGTCTCCTGGGGCAGGTTTCCCCAAAGAGAAACATTCATCACATAGCTCTAACATGGGGCTTCCAAGGCCTGCAGTCCTCAGGCCATGGTTTTGGAGGACAGGTGTCATATGGTGTTCCTGCTGCTTGTGAAGCCCATGGAAACACCATGTCCTTGAGATCTCTCCTTCCCTGCCAGATATCTCCGATACATGGGTTTGAATGTTAGGAGGGAAGGAAATAGACATGCATGGAACATGGTTACAAAAAACTAATGTTTCTGTAGAAAATTGAGCTAGCGAATTATTTTTGCATTCTTTTCTTCCTTAACATTTAACATCTACCTGAGTCACAGCTTTACATTTTGCAACTTTTTTTTTTTTCCTCCTTCTATTTCTGGTTAGTTTGCTTGCTTGTTTTTGCAGTCACCAAGACTTTTTTCTTCTGAATTTTCTTAATTCTCCAGAAGCTGGAGTTTTAAGATAAAGATCACAGAGTAATGACAGTCAGCAACACCCTGCTAATGAAAAACAAGTAGTACATCTCTAAGGGTAACCGGAACTTCGAGATGTTTTGTCTATGAGGAGATGGCTTAAGGTGCATGTCTGGCATGCCGGAGATGCAATCACTCAAGCAGTGGGACTCTTCCAGAGAAAAAGCTGGGAGAAGTAGTGGCAATGTTTACCTGCCTGTCCTTGAGCCTGGATAATTTCACTCCTGGAATGCCTGTCCAGCCGTGGTGCAGAGAAGGCATCTGCTGTAATCCCCCCAGTTTCATCCTGTTCCTGTGACTGCCTGCACTTGAGAGGACCTGTCAGGAGAAGGGCATTCAGTGAATACCTGCTGGCTTCTGAGAGTGTCTCTGTACAAAGGCAAGAGTTTGGAATTTTTGTGTCTGGGCACCTCTGTCTCCCTGATTGCAGAAAACTACATGTGTATAGAAAAAGTTTGTGCCAGACCTCTTCCAGTTATAAGATAAGATCATTTCAGAGCCCTAGCCCAAGTGAGCTCAGTCTCAGTCACCTGATGAGGAACAGCCACACCTGAATTACTTTGATTTATGGTATTCCATTCTTTTTCTGTCCCTTAAAGAAGTTTTTTACTGTGAGGGTAGTGGAACATTGGAACATGTTTCCCAGGGAGGTGGTAGATGCCCCATCCCTGGAGACATTCAAGTCCAGGCTTGATGAGGCTCTGAGCAACCTGCTGTAGTTGAGGATGTCCCTGCTCTCAGCAGGGGGGTTGGACCAGATGACCTGTAGAGGTCACTTCCAACCCAAGGCATTCCATGATTGTTATCTGTGCTAGTCTGTGTGAGCCCCAGGGCGGTCTGGCCCTGGCCCTAGAGCTGTTGCTGAAGAGCTTCTCTCTAAAGTCAGGAGGGCTGCAAACAAACCACTTGTGTCCTAATGAGCCAGCATTAAGCTATCTTGGAGGAGTAGACTCCTACAAGATGTTTCCTTCAATAGGCTTTGCTCCTCTCTGGGCTTGTGATGCCAAGCTAGTTGCTGCCCACAGCAGGGGGTCCAGACTAGTAGTTGTCTACATCATCCCTGCTCTCCTTTCTCTCCACAGATCTGGTGAGCAGCTATTCTATGACCCCACCTACTCTTAGCATCACTGAGGAAGAACACGTCATCAACACCAAGGATACGCTGACCATTACCTGCAGGTAAGACACAGGCAAGCATGGGTCTGCCTAGGCTGCTCTTATCTGGTAAGTGCTGGAAGACCAGGCAAGGAGACCTCACCAAGGACACTTTGGTGGCAGTAAACTTGCAAATTAGCCAGGCTGATTAGTAATCTTCCACATTTACCAAGTCTGAATTAATCTAGTTAATTAATTGAAAGAGAAGCTGAAGACATCTCAGAGGAGGTGGTTATAACCTCTACTGTAGTCTTGCAGGCAGAAGGAAGACAGAAACATTTGTGTGATCTGATAGCTTCCTTGCGAGTTCTTTAGGGAAACCAGCCTTCCTGACTGTCCTTGTCTTTCTTTGACACTGCTTATTCTCACCGCATCAGGGGCTGCTAGGGTTGTACTTCTGGTTTCTAAATCTGGCAGGACATTTCGGGGGACGTTGAGAAATATCCACTGGAGAAGTCAAGGCTGCGCTTAGTGGTGGCTGTGAGAGGTTTCCAGCTTTTCAAGGAAGCTGGGATATAATGCTCTGCCTCATACACATGGGGATGAAGAGAAGCCCCAGTGAGGCCAGGTGAGTAACTCTGGAAGGGAGCTGAAGAATCTCTGGTTGTTTTGGAGACTGTGGTTCTGAGAAGGTGGTGTGACTGATTTATCCCATGCTGGGATGTTTGGCTGTACATGTTTTTAGCACTACTCTTTATATTGGAAAGGAAAAAAGCAAACTCACAAGTGGGAGAATTGACCAAGGTAAATTTTCTTAACAAAGCTGGAGTTTCCCTTCAGCAGCTGAAAGCAGATCTGGGCTTGAGATCTGAGTGCTAGGGCCCAATGGGGTATAAATTCAGTATGGGCCTCAAATGGGTGTTTCTCAGTGTTAGAGATTACCATGGAGCAATTACTGCAAGCACTTGGCAGGCATTGTGTTTGTGTCTTGTCACCAACATATTTAACTTTTCCTGGAACAGATGGCATTACTTTTACTTTGTGAACCAGTTCATAGCCAGGGGAGCAGGACAGAGGAGAATTCGTTGATGGCTGTACTGAACTGATTTCACTTGGTCTGGGAAGATAAGCAATGGTGGGCTTGTTCATAGGTGACCCAAGGAGCCATTTTGTGTTCTAGGTTTTAGGAAATGACTGAGTTAGAGGACTGTGGTCAGCCATATAACTTCTGGGGGGAGGGGGCAAGGAGGAAGAGGAGGGAATCTGGGGACTCCAGTGCTCTGCTGTGGTAGTTCTCCCCACAGAGGGATGTGGGAACTGACACGACTTGATGACATTATTCTGAGTGAGTTTATAATCAGGCCAGACCCTTTCTCAGTATTGGCTCAGGGAGGGACAGAGAAAGTGGTTTCAAGACTGTGTTGCTTTCAGGTTGAGCCAAAGCTAAAGGATACACTGAAGTTAGAAGTGTGGTTAAAGACAGTGTCCTCTGCAGTCAAGCATGAACATACCTGCTTTAGCACCATGAAGCTGAAAGCCTTTCTTTTTGGGTAACACTCCTGGATTCCAGATAAGATTGCTTTTCCATTGTTACCTATCAATTAATATGAAGGAAAAGTACATGAAGTGGAAAAAAAAATAAATCATTATTTCCAGTGCAGACTCTGCATGGGCTGCCCTTGCAGGGACCATCGTACAAACTACAGAGTCTCTCCAAGCTGCAACAAGCTCACTGTTTCCTGCTGCAATGCCAAGGCTCATCTTTCAGGCTCACTGGGCGGCATCCCTACAGCACGCTGGCACGGACACAGCTGAGATAAGGTACACCCCTGCCCCTGGATCCCAGGTGCTATGCAGGACTGAACTGGCCAGGCAAGAAGCAGCAGGGCCACCTGCAAACAGTACTAAATCCCATGCACCCACAGCCCATGTTACTCCCTGGCTGTCACCCTCCCTGCATCCTGCTGTGCCAGTTGTGCTCCTCAGGGGCTGTGCTGTGTCCTTGCATCATCTGCCACTAGATAAGTCTTATCATCTCCTGCATGGCTCAAAGGTTCCTCTTCTCCCTCTGAGCTCTCAAGCTTGTGTTTATCTAGTGTCTTGAGGAGAGGATTTTGATTGTGGGACTCTGTTACTTCATTTAAATGAAAAGTAAATCTTTGCTGGTCCCTGGATCTCTAATTACACCCAGCTGCTTCTCCAACTTCTTCTCCAGACCACAGCCCACCCTGGGAAGACCTAGCTTGTGTTAATGGGAGATGAAGGGGAAAATGTGCAGACCACCAAGAGAACAGGTGAAGGAGAGGATGGTGGGGCAGGGTAGGGCTCCGAGGCCCACCTGGCCTCATCAGTGTCCAAAGTCTGTGCCAGGCCATAGGACAAGCAATGTCTCTCAAGCTGGACATGCTTAACAGAAACCCAAAGACACAGCACACGCACAAGAACCCACCAGATGTTGGAGCTCTACTTTAGGAAATGGCATCACATACAGGCACATTCCCTTGTCAGCCAGTACAATGCACACTTGACAGGTCCAGAGAGCAGAGGACAAGTGTAGGAGTATTCCCCAAAACACAGATCATGCCAGGGCTGGCTGAGAGCCTTAGTGATGTTTTGATCCAACAGAGCAGGTCAAAGGGCCTGATGCCTACATGGACAGTGCATCTTTTTATTAGCTCTCATTCTGAGAAGAAAGGGAAGAATATTGTGGATCTCTGTATTCATGCCCTCAGCAGCCTGCACTGGAGGAAAGCAGAGAGCTTGTGCTGTTCTGGCTCATGAATATTGGAGTAGACCCTATAGGAGCTGGCCGCACAACAGCAGAAACCTCCAGAGGGATCAACTTGGTCCTGGCTGTGCCAGCTCAGCACTATCCTATCCTGAAGGTGCTGGGCACTCAGGATGAGAAGCAGCTGTGCTATTTAGGAAAATATGGGCAAGGTTGTCCTTTGCTGCCCAGTAACTTGTTGATAGAGCTGACTCGCAGATGCGCAAACCCTGCTCCAGGAGAGAGGAAGTATTTGACCCTGGAGCCCTCTTGTCTCCCATGGAGGAAATGAGCACTGTGGCAGGGCTAAAGGAATCTGAGAATAAGGCAGTGCCCCACCGTGACTGCTCCAGAGCAGTGTCTGAGGACACACAACACCTGCTGCTCTTTCCTACACGTGTTTGACTTCTGTGAATGTCCTCTGTGGTGCTGAGAGGGATCTGTCTTATCCCAGCTAAACCACAAAGCCAGCTTTGCTTATCATACAATACTTGGAAGCTTCAAAGAGAATTGAAGATAAGTGGTGCCAAATGCAATGTCTCCCTTAAAGAGCACCTGTCCTGAAAAGATTTAGGAAAACAGCTGTAGGAAAGCCTACAGTACATCTGTTTCCAGCTGGCATAGCAGGCTCCATTGCCTAGAGGCACATTATTACAGAGCTGAAAGAAAACAACTTGGGAACAAATCTACAAAGGTGACAGATAGGAGGGAGGGAACCATCCAAAACAGCTGTCTGGACGTTTCCCCAAATGCAGAGGGTAGCTTCAGGAATAAATCCAAGCCAGCCTGGCCTACCCTCATTCCTGCCTTTTTCTGGTCCTCTTATCATACCTACAGCACTAACTGGGACTCACACTAATGCCTGCACTTTCTGTGGCTTCACTGAATCTGGTCAAGCAGCACATCCCTGGATTTAAAAGCCATGTATATGTAGTGCTGAGGGACATGGTTTAGTGGTGACATAGCAGTGTTGGCTTAATAGTTGGACTTGATGATCTTGAGGGTGTTTTCCAACTAGAATGATTCTATGATGCAAGGAACACCTTAATCTACAGCTGTCCTCAGGCTGGTCAGTAGGTCTCTTTGTACTGGCCCATCTGTGTTTATATAAATATGTGTCACTCAGCTACTGATGGACTTGATGGTTAATAAAACAAGTGGATCTGATAATGCATGAAAATCCCAGTGGATAAACAAACAGAAAGCGGAAACTCTGGAGACCTGTACAATTAATTACCCTGCTGCACATGTAGCACCAAAAATGCCTAAGCAAGTGCAAAGGGCTTTGGGGCTCCTTTGCACGGTCAGGGTCTGAAGCTCTCAGCCCTAGGTTGAGACCGGGGCTAGCCCAGTGCATCAGGGTTGTGGGTACAGCAGCAATGGGCATGGCAGAAGTGGCTGACTGCTACTGGTTTACTATTATTTTCCCTGTGCATGCATAGGATGGGAAAACCTCAAAATAGAAGAGTCTTATTTTTTTTGAAATGTTCGTGAGACTGATACTTTATAAAAGCCTGTGTGTGATTCATGGGCACTAGCTGCAGGAGCTGTACTTCCAGTCCTGCCTCAGGCACTGATGGCATCTTTAGTAAATGCAGACGTTTGAGCTGGGTCAGAGGGGCTGTGTGGCGGTCCCCAGGGGGATGTCACTGCCTCCAGAGCCCTTGTGTCTGGTAACACAGGGAGAGTGCAGCACACTGTCTCTGAACTCATCCACAGCGAGCCAGGCAGCAGGACCAGAGCAAAGTTTGCAGGAAGATAAATCAGCTGCTGAAGACAAACACAAAGGGGTAGGTCTTTCCCTCACACTTGGACAGAAATCCTGTCCTCATTACATCTGAGCCCTTGTGCCCTCCGATGGCACCTTATCTTGCTTCCTCCTCACTGCTCCTTGCTGCCTTCTGGATCCAGCTATTGGTGACAGTCACAGTCTGTCTGCACTTAAAAGCATCTCCCTCAAGGGCTCTGGCAGAGGAGCTGCATGTGCCAACATGCTTATTCTCAGCTTATATAATAGATGAACCCAGTTTCCCATAATGAAGCAAACGGTGCTGACAGAAGGCCATTTCTACCCCACCCCAGCTGTCTCTGTCTCTTTTATCCCCCCGCACTTTTTTTTTTTTTTTTCACATTCTGAAGTGATTTTCAGCTACTGGCAAACTTTCAAGTGAGGACTAGGCCTTCCTCTGAAAGGGCCTCTGATTTCATGGAAGGAAACTTCCAGCATGGAATAAAACTTGTTTTGATTGTAGTAAACAAATGCAGTTACAGCAAGCTGTGGTGTGCATACATGCGTGTATGCAAGCCTCCTGCTCTGGAGATCCTTGGATATGTATACACGTGCATGCTCTGTCTGGAGGTTTCTTGCAGTTCCAGGACTTTTCTGTTTGTCTTTGGGTGGCTGGTGAACAGGCTCCATGGTTGTAGCCTCAGAGAGGTGTCTGTAGCCGAGGTGGGAAGTGGCTGCAGCCCCAGGCCAGCCAGCGGAGTATGCTGGGGTGTCAAAGGGGCTGCAGGGTGCTGTGCAGAGCAACCTCTTCCCACAGCAGCAGAAAGGAAACAGCTGGCAGCTGGACAGAAGGCAGTCAGCTGAGCCTCCCCTTGTTTCCTCCTTGCTACCTTTTATCCCTGACTCCCTCCTGCTGTTTCTCGTTTTCCAGCCTGCTCTCCTTCCCTCATTCTCATTCCCACTCTATTCATCACGCTGCAGCCCCAGCCAGAAGCTACAGTGAGCCAAGGGAACTCATCACATCTATGTGTTTTCTTAATAACTCTGGACCCTTTTAATAATGAGGGAATAGAGAATAAACAGAGCCTTTCCCTCAGGATCCTGCGTGGCTCCCTGTCCTGGCTTCAATACCAGTAGGACAAAATTATGGGAGGGGGAGTTCTGCTTGTGAGTAGGCTGATATCTTACAGTTCAGCATGGCCAGAGAGGTGGGAAGAAGATGAGCCTCTGCTTGCCCAGACATTAGTGAAGCTACTTGCCTTTTTTTGTGCCTGTTTCTCTCCTTGGAGGATGGCCAATCCTCCGTGCCACAGCTCGAGAGTGGTGGCTGGTTGGGCCACATGCAGATATGCACAGGGTCATGCAGGGCACTTAAATCCCTCCATGTTCACCCAGCTCAGCCCAAAGCTAACTCTCTTCTTTGCCCATGTCTAGAGGACAGCATCCCTTGGAGTGGTCGTGGCCTGGGGGCAAGGTGGACCCTGCTGGCAAGGAGGAGACCGAGTTGGTGGCTTCAGCAGCCCCGAGTAGCGGCTGGGCAATCCGAGAAGAAGATTGCGAGGGGACCGGCACAAAGCCGTACTGCAAAGTCCTGGTGCTGATGGAGACACAGGCAAATGACACAGGTTACTACCGCTGCTACTACAAGTACATTGATGCCAAGATTGAGGGCACCACAGCAGTCAGCACTTATGTGTTTGTGAGAGGTAAGAGGCATCTGATGGTGTGCACCTTATGGCTGGGTGAACTCAGGGACAGCACATTTTTAATCAGAAAGATTAAGAAGTCTGATGTGCCCTCTGGCCTCCCATGGCTGCTGCAGGCTCAGGGAGGAGGCCACGGGCTGGCTCCCTGCACTTTAGGGGAGCCAATATCCATCCATTCCTGGGGGATGGCAGCAGGACCTGGGATTCAATTACATCCCAGCCTGGGGGCACCACTTCAGCTAAGCTGGAATGCAGGAATTTAAGGAGAGAGGGGCCTCGGAGATACTCAACTGCTAACAAAAGCACAAGAGTTAGCTTCTGTGCAGCTGGGGACTCTCTGAGATGCTAGCAGCCAAGGTTGATAATACTTTGTAAAACAGAGACCAAGAGAGGGAGAGGAGGAATGGTACAAACACACCAGTGCAGACAACTCCTGTGCCCAGACTTGATGGCCCTGGAGCTGCTCCACAGTGGCAGACCCAAATACTCCTCTCCACGCTGCAGAGGGGCTGCCTGTTCTGACAGGGTTATGAAATGTGTTTTGGAGAAGGGCTGTCCACCAGGCTTGGAGCTGGTACATCAGCTCAGCAAATGGCTGCAGGGCCAATACTCAGCTTCTCCATGCTCCAGGGGCTCTTCCTCCACTGTCTCCCCATCTCCTGCAACTGCTCACAGCAGGCTCCATCAAGAT
Organism: Chloroceryle amazona; assembly: GCA_027560015.1. Lineage (NCBI taxonomy): Eukaryota > Metazoa > Chordata > Aves > Coraciiformes > Cerylidae > Chloroceryle > Chloroceryle amazona. The sequence continues at coordinate 4,191 of JANHFX010004946.1, read as the reverse complement.
AAATGAGCACTGTCCCCTGGAAACAGTTGGCTGAGCTATTTCTCTTTCCACCCCCATTTATTTTTATGCAGTTGTCATGAGCCAGGCAGGTCATGACATATAAAATGCATTTTTCAGAAGTCCTAGGGCAAAGCCAGATTTGCCTCTGCTGCTATGCAGAGAAAAACACCGGGGCAGATCAGAAAAGCTGGGCAGCTGCTGGAAAGGAACCGAGGTCTGTTTGGGCAATTGCCTCTTCTTTACTGTGGGCTCTGCTGTCCATCCTAAAACAGGGCAGAGCTTTCCTGGATCCCAGACAACTTGTGAGGAGATATCTGTGAATTGGGCAGAGGTGTTCAGACACTGTAGAGTGATGTATAAGGATGGAAGCCAAGACATTTTTACACTGACAATAAGTACAACCTAATGAGATCACAATGCAGGGAGTGCTCTTGCAAGATCCTGATTTTCTTTGTCATCCAGAAAATACCACTTTGTACTGTTGTCCACCTTCACTCATCTCCAGCTTCATCTGCAACTCAGTAATGGTTCTCCTTTTCACCAGAGAACGGCAAGGGGTAATAAATCCCTCCCTGTCAGGGCCCATGGGACTCACAGTGCCTGTGGACAGCATGTGTGCAACAGATCCAGCCAACACCTCACTGTCTTGCTGTGCACATGGCCACAAAGCACATTTTCATACTCGTTCAAGTCAGGCTGTGCCCTGTTATGGCTATTAAGCATACAGGAAATCTCAGAATCCTCCTTTCCAGGCAGGACAAGCTTTCAGTCAGGAAAAGGGACATGTCAGGAAAACCGAGGCATACAGTAACTGTAGCTGTTGCAGAACATCCAGATAAAGCCCCGTCTGTTCCTACTGAATGGGGCAGCAATGTGAAACTGTCCCTGGAGAGCTTGGAATGGCTGATATAAGTGTTGGGGAGGTTTGGAGACAGCATGATTAGACAACAGGTTTATCCCTCAACCTAATTTCCCCTGTTAAGAGCTTGGTGAAATTGCCAAGAACAAAATATCTGTGCTTGGCTGGAAAAATGGGGTTTGTATTTTACCTGTAGCTCAGTTCTCAGATGAACTCTCCAGGCATAGGTCTCATTTCCCACGTGTCTGGTTAGGTGTGCATTTTATTACAGCTACAGATAGCACTGTAAACATACAGAATGCCTCATCAGGGTCAAATAGGATATGTACAGCCCCCATTTCATAAAGCTTAGCATATATTAATGAAGAAGATTCAAAATTATTCCCCTCCAACCCATTAAGACAGCCTTACAGCAAATATGTGATGTGGTCAGAGAGTGCAGCTAGTGCATGAATCACAAGCTCATTGGCAGCAGGACCAACCCAGTAAATTAGTTAGTTCTTGGCTGCCATCTGAGCTTAGAGGGGACCTCATAGTCTCCCACCTCTCGAAGTTGTCACCTCCTCCCTCTCACATGCCCAGGGCTCAGGAGGGGAATGAGGAACACGTCCACACTTGGAAACAAATCTGTAATTTCAAAGATGACAATCATATGGCAGCAAAAATACTCCAGGAAATAAAGATAAGAATCCTCTGGGTATTCTATATTTTCATAAGAGCTGACAAAGACTTTTTTGTGCATGGCTTATTTCACCTAAGCTGTAGAAAAAAGCCCTTCACCCAGAGTAAGTCTTTGCAGCATGACTATCACTGAAGCAACAGCTTTATATATCAAAATACAAAGGAATTCCCTCATGCACTTAAGAGTGGGAGCACTGAGATGGATTGGGTTGCCCCAATGTTATTTAAACAGCAGAATCCCAAAATGAGGATCGTTACCAAATCCATCTTTGACTTGTCATTTTAAAAGGGCAGATTTAGGGACTGGGTAGCAGAGGGAAGGAGTCTCAGGTTGGACAAACAGACATCTTCATGCATGCTGCAGTCCCTTGATATCAATGGTTTAGCTGCAATCCACATTAATGAAGAGTAACTTTTAAGGTCACTGGGATCATTTGGTCTGATTCCAGCATACCAGAAGCCATAAAATCTCCCCTAGCAGGTCCCACATGGGGACCCACCACCCTCCTATGGAGCTCACTTCATCCAGGGGACAATTTCCATGAACAAAGCCAATCGTGACCTCATGCTAGGTGGACATTACCAGAGACATGACTCTGATGCCTGGTGTTTCCAGCATCATTCATCTGTCAGAGACATGAGGGACCAGTTTCTATTCAGAGCATCCTGTGAGGCATTTTTCCCTGTGGAAATGAGAAAGCAGGGGCTTTCTACAGAAGCAATCCATCAGTGAGGTACTGCCAGAGAACACTAAGCAGTGTTGCAAATCATCCTCTTCCAGTTTTGTCTTCATCCCTTTTAATCAACCTGGTTAGCTGCTGATTCTATGTCCTGTTTGGGAGTGTCCAAAGAGTAGAAAAAACCTTAAACTAAATGTGCAGCCAAGCAGAGAGGTGAGTAGGTGCCTCAGCAGCAGCTGGCATGAGGCACTGCAAGACAAACCTCACCCTTCCTACCCTCTGGCTGGACATAGTTTGGGATACAAGTGTATTTTGCATCTTGGTCTTAACAGCTCTTTCCAGTGTACATAAGAACGAACCAGAAATGGGGTCCATGCTACCCTGAGAGCTTGACATCTTTTTCAGAGCAGGTTGGTCTTTGTGCCCTGTGTCTCAATGGTGCTAGGCACAATGAGTCAGGGCCACAACATATGTCCTTTATATGCTGCCACCAGCTCTTTCCACCATGAAGCCCCCCCTGGGCTTTCTCATTTGACACAGGGGATACACTGAGCAGAATGGGGCATCCCTTTCTGCAGACACTGCTTCTTGGTACTAGCTTCGCATGGAGTTTAGTATAATGTCCCTGGCTTTGCTGAGTGGTTTCACTGATTAATTTTGGGTGGTTTTATTCTTCCTGTCAATATTTGTGCTTGCAGCAGTTGAGAGGCAGTGGAGCCCTGGAAAGCTCAGCTCATCTGTTTATCTGCCGGCCGGGATGGCTGCAGGATGACATCTGCATACCATTCTGTTATGGATCACTTCCTCGCCCTGGAAGGTTGCGCTGCCTGCTGCTGCACCAGGGCGGCACAGCCTCTCACTGGCCCTGCCCAGGGCCATGCACAGTCACCAGCTGGGCAGGCATTGGCCCCAGGTTGAGACTCACTGCTTTCACAAAGAGTCAGACCCAAGCACAGATCTTGAGGGTGCCAGGAAAAGGAAGGTCATTTCCAGCACTGCCTAAATGTCACACAAGTGCTGCTTCACCAGTACAGTGTCTGGTGCAGAGGAGCTGTCTGGCCCAGGTGCTTGCCTTGGATGCTCCCTTTGCATCCCCAAGCTCCAGGTGTGGCCTCTGGCTCTCATGTGTTGCAGACAAGGCTGTCCAGTTCAACACCGCTCCCTCTGGCAAGCTTGTGCTGTGTTAAAGAAATCCAGAAAGCTTCATTTTGGTTGGTCCCCCTTCCCAGTTCTTTTCTCCCCTCAGTTTAATTATTCTTCTTATATCTCTTCTTCAGATTTTGAACAGCCGTTTATCAATAAGCCGGAGACCCTCCTCATCAGCAAGAAGGAGAACACTTGGGTACCATGCCTCGTGTCCATCCCAGACCTTAATGTCACACTGATCTCGGTGAGAGCTTGACCAGTGAGAGACTGGACCAAGATGTATTGTGCTTGTTCTGCATTTGTAATTGCCTGAGTGGAGGCAGGACATGCACTGCCAGGAATGGAAAATGGAGGGGATACATTTTTCATGGAAAGTACAAGCCACTGGCTTCCTCATTTTATTTGCTGGTTGAAACTGTACTGTCTGGTTCCCTTGGGCAGACCCCACAGGATTCCTGCCAACCTTACCTCTCTTCCCTGGAGCTCTATGAAACAAAACAAGACTTTTTTTTTATCCCATTTCCCCAGAGCATCCCCTATTTGCTCTGATCTCTGATCTACAAACCCTCTAGGTGGTTGCCATCCCCACAAGGGAGGAGGCTGCAGCCCCAGGGCTAATGACTAAAAACAACTCTGTTATCAGTTTGCTTTTGACTTTTTGTTTTGCTTTTGCCTTTTTTTTTTTTTTTTTTTACAATGGAAATACATCCTTCCAGGATGAGTGTCACTATTGTACAAAGGCCTCCAGGGACACTCTGGGGGCCAGGGGCCTTTCCCCTTCCCAGGAAGGACACTACTCAAGGTCAGCACTCATCCCGGTGGGAC
>JANHFX010004945.1:0-19406 GCA_027560015.1 Chloroceryle amazona | reverse complement strand
GCCGTTGAGGCCGCCGCTGTGTGGGCAAGAGAGAAGCGGGGAGGGCGGGCGCATGCGCGGGGTGGCGGCCGCAGCGCAGGTGAGGCGAGCGCGGGGCTGGCGTGGTGGGCTTATGGGGTGTTGGTTGTGCTCTCTGTCTCGGGGCTCCCATCCTCCCCTCCTCTTCGTAGAGGGAAGGAGCTGCGCCCTCTCGTAACTTCCTGACCGTGTTCCCCGTGAGGTGGGTCCTTTCCGAAGTTCAGACCAGACCTGGAGGGTGCGAAACGGGCCTGATATAGGCGGGGACCACAGTGGTTCAGTCTCCGGGCGGTCGTATGACGCCGCTGCCTTGGCCGGCGGCGGCCGGCCTTTCTGAAAAGCTGTGGTGAGATAAGCCTCTCATCGTCGGCCCATGAATGTAAGGAGATAGAGTGACTGACGCTGCCGTTCGTCCTCCCTGAAAACCGTGAAGTCACATTTGAAGCCTCAGACGGCCTCGGCTTCACTGCTGCCGTCCGGGTTGATCACTGGCAGATCACTAGGAGACGGCCTAGTGTTGTGCGATCGGGCCTGAGAAGTAGACAGAGGGAAAGGTGCCTTATCCTTCTGCTGTGAGAAAATGAATGCACCTGGGCGATCTTACTAGGGACACTCACAAGGAAAAAAAAGATCATAAACCTGAAACGAGGCCGTGCCAGAGGTCGGGTGGGTTACAGTGTCAGTGAGATGGGTATTGACATCTTGATGCTGCTTTGGGCCATGGTGGGGGGGTATGCCCTCTGCTCTAAGTGGAGTGCTGCAGCCCTAGAGGAAAGGAAGGCTGAGTTCTGGTCATGTGAGTTCTCGTCTGTTCTGTCAAGATAAATCCATTTAGCTTTTATAGCTTCCCATCCTGGGTTGAATTTGTTTAAAAAAACTTTTATTTAATCTGTTCCTATGACTCTACCATGACTTTTACAGAAGGTGAAACTTCCTATTATCTTACACAACCCCATCAAAATGAGGAAGCTGTTGAGTTTTTGGAAACTGCTAGGGAAAATTTTTATGGTCTTGTGTCTACACAGTGTGAAGAATTTTCCATTTATACATTCTAGAAAGTGCTGAGCATTTGTCCCGTATCACAACACTCTGCATATCATGATGATGTAAAGGATGTATTTATTCTGTCTGGTTTTGTACACAAGTTGAGTATCGTGCAGGCTCATCATACTTGTAAACTGAGTAAAGGGTATTTGAGGTCTGACTGATTAATGTTTGTAAAGCGTACCTCTTTCTTATGTGGAAGGTGTGCATACACACTTCCTTCTTGAGTGAAGCCTACAGTGAAATCTCAGGCGTAGAGATGTCAGGCTGTCTCTTGAAGTCTTATTTGAAAACAGAAGATGAGATAAATAATAAGTGCTGCTCTAATTTACTTGTGTTTTGTTGCTTGTTTTTTTTTTTTTTTCCTATGCAAACGTTTTGGGTTTTTTTTTAGGTAAATGTAAGCATTTCAGTTATACACGACAGAGGGAACAGGCATGTCAGCTCTGTGTCCACCACCATCTCCTGCAGTTGCTAAAACAGAGATCTCTTTGAATGGCGAGTCACCTTTACTAGCTGCCACTTTTGCTTACTGGGACAATATTCTTGGCCCCCGAGTGCGGCATATCTGGGCCCCAAAAACAGAACAGGTGCTTCTCAGTGATGGTGAAATAACTTTTCTTGCTAACCACACCCTGAATGGAGAAATACTTCGGAATGCAGAAAGTGGTGCAATAGATGTGAAATTCTTCGTCTTGGCAGAAAAAAGGGTAATCATTGTGTCACTAATCTTTGATGGAAACTGGAATGGAGACAGAAGCACATATGGACTATCAATTATACTTCCACAAAGTGAACTTAGCTTCTACCTGCCGCTTCACAGAGTGTGTGTGGATAGGTTAACACATATTATAAGGAAAGGAAGAATATGGATGCATAAGGTAGGTTTACTGTTCCTTACTAAAAACAGCTGTAGAAGTTATTCTGAGCAAAAGCAATAATTGAGATGCTGTGACATCTGTGACATAGTAATCCAGACACAGAAACTCAGAGGAGACTGACCTCTCTACAGAATTGCAATTTTGAAGGTTAAAAGTTACCAATGTGTCAGTAAATTCAAGGGTGGGGTTTTTAGCCATGTGATTTATCCTGCTAATACTATATATAACCTGTACCAGGCTACCTAGTTGAAAGATGTATCCTGTACAGTCTTTAATGTATCTGAATTTGGTATAAATAAACTGTCTTAATTAGTGTAGTTAAATTAGTTAGAATTGTAAATTTATTGTATTTCAAATCATTGGGTTTACTGTCAAGGTCCAGAAAAGGGAACTGATGCAATTAATGTCATTACACTTTTATTTTTTTAAAAAAGGACATAAACAGTTTGACAGGTATTAAATTGTGTAAAACTAATGGCAGAACCACAAAAATGCATCTACTTGAAGTCCAAATATTTTTGCTTTTGAAATTCAAAAACAAAAGCATGCTAATTTTTTCTGAAGAACTGAAACTCTTTGAGTACGTTATGCATATTACCTTATTAAGTGAAAATTGTCATGTATTTTTGTTTAAAATAAATAACATTCTAATAATAAAAACTAAAATCTCTGCTGTCTTCATGGAGTACAAGTTGCCTTAGAGCTGTAGATTGCATGTCAGCTGTAATGTTTATGGTGATGCATGTTTGTCTGATAAAGTTTTTGTTCCTCTTCTGAGACCTCTAGTCAACATGCTTTAAGTTTCCTTTTTTAGAGCTCTTAGCTGAACTAATTAGGATTTCAGGAACAATGTGATATTAATTTTTGTAGTATTGTTCACTTTTTGCTACACAAACTCCATTCATTTTTGCTGTCTTGCCTGGTGATGGCTGGCAGTGTTTTCAGTCACATTGACTCTTGATACTTAATGGGTTGTTTTTTTCAGAGAAAGGGTAAGACATAAAGTTCATTTTCAATATAGTGGAAACACAAATATTTCTTTCCTAATCTGGTCTTCTAAAAGCCTGCTGGATGTTAGTGTTTTTGACATGACTGCTATTGCATGTTATTCCTTATGTTGCTTCTCTGTCATGTAATGTCCTCTGTACTGACTTTTAATGTCAGTGGTCAATTCTCCATCATTCTTAACTATAATATGTCTTATCTCTTTTTGGACATTGATCCATATCAGTGTTTCCACAGTTAAAATAACCTGCAGCTGTCATTGAGAATGACAAAAAAAGGTTTTCTAATAGTTTCCTCAGAAATTTTTCATTAAGTTCATTCTTTTTCAGGTGTCCTTGAAGCAGATAGGTCATCTGGTTTAGCAAAGACAGTGATACATTCTGAAATAGACATATATTGCCTTTTTTTTTTTTTTTTTTGAGGAAGATCAAAGATCCCTGCATATATCTGCAGCCTTACTTAGAAGAGAGACAAGTGCTTTGATAATGTGGATTAAAATTTAGGCATGAGTTGTAGAATGATGATTTTGCATTAAAACAGGCTTACTTTATATTTTGCATATTGAAACAGTTCAGCAACTATGGCTATGACAGAACAAAGTGTTGAAGTTGTGTCTGAAAGGAATTAGATATCTGTCCTGAACGTTGTAATGGTTGTGATTATCAGTTCTCATGAGATCTGTGTAAAGCCAGACAACAGTTCCAGCTAGACATTAGAAGAGAAGAAACCTTCTGAAATCAAGTGTTAGAAGAAACATGGAGCAACATTCAGACTGGGAAAGAAAGACAAGCAACTCGAAGCAAGTCATCTATATGGTTTCAGAAACCTCTTTTATCCACCTCAATTTTATGTTCCAGATGTTTGTCTAACAGCTTTGAGCAGTTATATTTCTGAAAAAAAGTGGCTTACATCATTTGTTCAGCCTTATCTCCATGAAGACTGACTTTTTAAAGACTTTTTAAAGCAAAAGATCTTCATTAACAAGGATGTCTTGCTTCACTGACACTGAACTTAAGGGTAGAGGTGCCCTGAAGGAATCTGCTTCGTTCCAGTATTGTTTTTCACAGATGCTTCTTTTAGATGGTTAGACAAGTTTTGTTGCTGTTTTATGGCTGTAGCATGTTCCTAATTCATCATCTTAAAAAAAAAAAGTTATGCAAAATATTTTCCCTCTTGATGAACTTTAAGTAGTTCAGTCTCAGGAAACCAATGGGTAACCAATAAAAATGCAATAACCTGTCAGCATTTAGAAAAATATAACAGTTCTCACAACATCTTCCAGTTTTTGCATATTGTATTGATTGTTCCCATAATTAATGCTGAACTCTCTTTGTGAATAATGCTGAATTCTGTTTTAAGTTGTATTTTGAATGCAGTTTGCTACTCAGCCTCTGATGAGTCTGTTTTGAGAACTTTGTCCCATCTCTTGTTCATTGTCTATTTTTGTGTATTTTGAGGTTTCATGTCTCCTGTACTTGGCTGTAAAACATGTTTTGAAGACTTGTCAATGTTTCAAGATGTGGAAAAAAAAAAAAAAGTCCTGTTTTTCCAGCACACCTCACCAAACAAGTAATTTTTCCCATTCTGGAGATCTATTTTTCTCTTCCTGCATCAGGAACCATCATTCTCTACCTTATCCATTTGAAAATAAAAATCCATACATAACGTGGAATTCTGCACCATAATCTGATCATTTGGCATTTTCTTGATCTGTAATGAAGAAACCTAATGTTTTGTCATTGTCATCCCACCTTTCCTTTCCTGATACTTCTGCGCAAGCATGTGAGATGTTTGGTGGGAGGCAGAGCAGGGAGTATTGATTGAAATGACATCACTTTCTTCTATGTCAACTCTGTAAAAGAAAAAAGACTTGAACATCCAAATCTGAATCTTAAGAACTGTGACTTCACAGGGAAGAAACTGTATCATTTGACTGTTGTGTGCATACATATACAAACAAATACCAGAGCGTTTATATTTAACTGCTTCTCTTGCTCAGGAGAGGCAAGAACATTTCCAGAAGATTGTCTTGGAAGGCACGGAGAGAATGGAGGATCAGGTAAGGGCCGTCTGGTTGATGTATATGGCACACCATCACAAAACTATTTGACTGCATCTGGTGACTGTAGAAGTTGGTGCTATTTTTGGGATCCAGGAAGATACTTTGGAGTGGCTGATGACCCGCCATGCACAGGAGGCAAAGTTGCTGAAGACAGAATGATGGAAGCAGTGAACAAATTGAAGGAAAATCTATTTCATCACTCTATGGGTAAAGTGGAAATCTATGAAGAATATTACCTTTCAGAAACGAAAAGTCATTTACTTGAACTTAAAGCTCTGTAAAGGTAGTAGCTTCTATAGATTCATAGTCACCTCCTATCAGAGACGTTTTTTCACTAGGTTGTTACCTTTTGAGTTACAGAGATATATGCAGTCTGTCATGGTGGGATGTTGTTGGAGACCTAATGGCTAAGACTGTGAAAAGAATTTAATTTCTGAAACTAAATATGAAATTGTGGCTTCTGTTTCTTGTGATAGATAAATCAGTTAAGTAATTTTGTATGTTAATAACCAATATGCCTGGTTTTGTTTTCTTGTCATTGTTAAAACATCAGACTTGGATCTATAATGCTTAACAGTAATTGCACATAACATGGTATGATCAAAGTATTTCAAGTACTTCTTGTCTAGGCCAATCAAACTGATTGTGAAAATGAGGATAGGGCCCTGGAAGTACTTAGACATGATGTTGAGAATCACAGTATATGTTTCTAGTTCATAACTTTTGATGAGTGAAGTCCAACATATCTGTATCAGTTTCCGCATATACCTTCCATACCAGGAAGGTGTTTTGCATGTATATTGCAAGTTCATGTTAGTAGTAATTTCTAATACTGCACAATGTGCTTTTACTTCAAGCACTTTATTTATTTTGCAGGGCCAGAGCATCATTCCAATGCTGACAGGAGAAGTCATACCTGTAATGGAACTCCTTTCATCTATGAAATCGCACAGTGTTCCAGAAGAAATAGATGTAAGTTTTTATGTTCTTTGCATTCTGATTATTTATTTTTTTTTAAAGTGGCTTTGGCACTCTGGTTTGGTACTCTATTTAGCAGACAATACCTCACAGTTGTCCTAAATTCTTGTACACTTTGCTTTTTGGACATCAAGTTCTTCTAAGTGGTATAGGGAATAGTTTAACATAACTGGTTTAGTTTGGTAGATACAACAGTCCCTGCAGTGGTTTTTATGGTCAACTCTTGGCAAACTTGACTGTGTTAGGATGACATCATTTTTAAGAGTGGAGCCAAAAGGGTACTTGAACCAAAACAAAATGAATGAGGAGGTAAATGGTTTTAATGTTGATACCTAGTTCAGCATGATTTAGTGTTCTCAGGAAGAAAGTCATCTCACATGCAGTAATTTAAAGTATTCTGGACAAGATTATAGGAAAATAAACAACAGTCTGAGGCATCTGACTTGTGACTGGTGAAGATCACTTAATAATCAAGTGACTTCTCATTTCCAGAATGGTTTGGCTGAAGTCAGAGGGACTTTTTAAGGTTGTGCTTTTTTGAACAATGTTACAACTTAGCTGAAATTGTTCCTAAGACAGTCCCACCCATAATTAAAAATAAAAAATTATTAATTGGAAGGTGTTGCAGATCCTTGTCTAACCTTTGTTTATATTTACTTGTATTTCAGATAAGTGACACAGTGCTAAATGATGATGACATTGGGGATAGTTGCCATGAAGGTTTTCTGCTCAAGTATGAATTTCAGTTTTGACTTATGCTGTAGTAAAATAGTTTAAACTTGTGTATGTGCATATATATACATATGTATGTGAATATGTGTTAGATTAATTTTCTTCATAGGAAGGGGGAGGATGACAGGTATTAGGCTTTTTGAGATTTCTGTCTGTAAAATGCTGTCAAAGTTGCTGTCTTTTTTAGAATATTGGCTCTGGGATAATAGCTACATCTCTAGAGTAATTTGATTTATAATAGAATTCCTGTCAAATATATTTTTTCTTTGATACTTAGATTTAATTACTTTTGTAAGTCAAAGTCTTGCATTTTTATGAAATACCAAAAGACCCAGGTTGTATTTACTATATAAGCTATCAATGTGTCATTAATGGTATGGCATATGGAATGCTTATTATTAAATTGTGTATTTATCTGTTTGTGGGGTTTTTTTCCCTTTTTATTGTATAAGTGGAAGTAGTTGCACTTGAGAGAAACTTGGTCTTTTTCTGTGTGAAAACATGTGTCATGGACTTTAATATTCTGTTACCTTCCAGAACGTCTCCAGTGTGACTGCATTCATTTAAGTAGTGCTTAGTGCACTACTTAAATGAATCAAAGTGCATCTATTTATTCAGTGTCATTTTCAGGATACATTCAGTATACATTTTCAGTACTACAAGAATTCCTATGTTAAATTACTTCATTCTTCACAATAATGTGGTATTGAGTTCCACAGAGAACTTGCTAAAGAATGAATTGAGTATCATGGGTCTAGAGCAGTTGATTCTGAAGTTATGAGCTATTCTCATACCAGATAGAGTTTTACTGAGCAGGTAGTAGACTTTGGGATCTAAGTTACCTCTTCGTGCTACTTCTCCCTGGATTTTGTCCTGATAAGAAAACAGTAAGTTGGCCTTTCATGTGAAGGGTCCACATAAAGCTGCTTTTTAGCTTGTCTGCAAAGCTTATTTGCTCACCTAGTTTCAGATTTCAAGTCTTAAATATAGTGTTGTACAGAATTATACATGTCATTCAATAAAAATCAATTAAACTAAATAAACTGCCGTATCAACAACATAAAAACATACCAACCTCTAAAATAACCAGTCATGCTTTCTTACTAACTTCGGATTGAAACTGAACATCTATTTCTGCCCCAAAGGAAAATTCTTAATTAAGATGGCCTTAAATTTAACTCTTAGAATATACTTGTTAAGATAAACAGTATCAGGTCCACTATAAAGTCCTAGTGTTGCTATTCTAGTCCTTACCAATTAGATGTGTTCATTAGAACCAGTTAATCACATACAATGCATCCTTCGATGAGATAGCATGTATGTCCTTTTGTATATTCACCGATACTAGAAACAAATTTTTAATAGCATCTAGTCTTTCTAGAGTATCTAGGTTTTAAAATGTAAACTTTTTGAAGTTGTGAAGCCAGCTGAAGGAGAGTGAGGATGAGTATAGGAAATCTCAAAAGTAATTTCTTAAGAGTTTTCAAGGTTAATCCAAGTATATTTACTGCAGCCTACAAACATAAGATAGAGTAAATCAGATCTGTACTGCTGGTAACTCACAAGACAAGATCACTCAACTTCTGTCATGCCTGTTCAGAGGTTCTCAAGTTTGTGACATGCGCTTGCCCATGCAATTACCATAAGTAGAACAGTTACCTGCCAAATCTCCCAAAACTGGCTTCTGATCCACAGGTGCAGAACACGTGAACAACCATGGAATAGATCTTCTGTCAAGATATTTTCAAATCCTTCATTATTAATGTCTTCTGTTACTTTAGATTAATTATTTTATATAGTTAGATGGTAGCAGCAGTTTTTGCTTGCTCTGTAATTGGTATTTGGAAGTTTTGAGTGGTAGTGGTTTTATTCATCAAAATGCAAATGTAGATACCGTTGAACTTTTGGATTTCAGTAGAAACCTACACAGCTATGGTGAGATCCTGTGGGTATGGGCCTATATTTATACTGGGAGCACTTCATTCTCCTTGTGAAGGTGATAATTGCTTTTCTTGAAAAGTCTGATTAGATGCATTAACTTCCATTTGTTTTTAATTGCAGTGCAATTAGTTCACACCTGCAGACCTGTGGTTGCTCTGTAGTTGTAGGAAGCAGCGCAGAAAAAGTTAATAAGGTAATGCACTTTCTAAGAAAACAAATTTATATGCTGATTATTAGGAGTGTTTGTGTGTTATCTGGAAAAAGGTTTATCTATAAACATACTTGAGGTTGAGGAAGGAAGGGGTACTATTGTCTCGTTATCTTACTTCAGCTGAGTGGTTTAGCAGTTGATAGCTCTGCCTGAAATTTGCCTTATCAATTGTATTCTGGCAACTGCAAGAAAACCAATATATTTAATTGAATTGACATTATATATAAATGAGTAGTAAATTAGTCTGAGCTTTTAAAATTAGGTTTGTTACCTAAACTATACAAATTGAAGAGATCTGAACTTGCCCAGTTCAGCTATGTCAATGGGTATTGTCTGTGTACTCTTAAGAAACTGGTGTTTGCATAATTTCTCTTATGCTGGGGAAGAAATGTTCTTCTTCGTCATTAACTGTTTGTGTTTCATGGAACCCCAAAGCTGTTGAGGCTGTGATCACACACACATATTTAAACAAGCAAGCTACTAGGACCTTAAGCCACTCCAGCAATTCAAGCATTTCTTTCTTCACAGCTGTGTTTGTGTTGACTTCATGTTCAGTCTATTTAAAACTGCATTGGTAAATAAGTGTACAGATTAACTGGTATATCTTAAGTCAGATTTGACTCAGCTGTCCAGAAGAACCCAAAAGAGGCAAAGTACAGATAAAAACCCCTAAAACTGAGTCCTGTTACAATACGGTATGTTATGCTGACTGGAACACATCAATAGGGATGATGTTTAGAAGCTTTGAGGTCTAGAAACAATAAGCAGTGTTAGCTCTACCTCTTAACAGTGAAGAGTGTATAGATTATGGTCTATCTGAGAGGAAAAACAAGCCACTTTTGGAAGCTTCAGATCAATAAAATAATTTCATTTTTGTGGTAGCCTTTTCTTTCCCATGATGTTACTATTTTTAACTCTCATGTAAGCTTGTTATGAAATACCTAGTTTGAACTAATATGATACTATCATCTATAGTGCTTTTCCTCTAGTATTTTGGTGCAAATGAAGAGTTTCTTGATGCTTATTTTAAGGTTACTCAGTATGTGATGGAGAAATCAAATGAGGATGTTTTCTTTGTTTAGAATTCTCCAAGTATATTTTTTTATACAGCTTTTTGATTATGCCAAAATGCTAGTTTCAGATAAATTGAAAGCAATTCCTAAAAGAGATACACTTGGGTTTACTGTTCATTGAAATACTTCTTAAAGCATATTTCTTTTTAGCATAGTGCGATATATCAGCGTTTGCTTCAGAGATGTTTCCTTTTGACTTGCATTTAAGTAGGCTGTAACTCCATCCCTTCTAATAAGAACACTGGGTTAATTTTCAATTAATATATTCAAAGACAAATAATGAAGAAAATGTTGTTTTCTTGTGAGAAAATGTAATTCACTAAATCGGTTGCCTCTCTACATTCACAACTGAGTCTTTTAGTAAACATCTTTGACTCAATGTATCCCTGCATCTGGGAATGAAAAGAAGGGGTTTGTAAAAATATCCAGCCCTCCAGCCTTCAGGCATTAGATGTCTCTGCACTTAGTAAGTGTATCAGTAACTGCTGTATTCTGGGCCATGCAGAATACATGTCCTGAGACCATGCATGACAAAGGTCCTACAGTAGTATATGTGGAGAAGGAGTATCTTCAGATAACCTAATGTTCTTCTAGGGAATGTTTTTGTATATTGGACTTTCTTCCCGATTATGCTCTTAATTGTGATCTAGTAATTATTGGGCTGTGGTTTATTTTGTAAAACTGAAACCTTTGAGGAAAAACTCATTTTATTGCTGGAAGTGGATGCCCTTTTTGATACATGCATGAGTGAATCTGTGTGTATTGCTTCAATGTGAAATGAAATTTAAGAACAGTGGGCCTGCTGACCATATCATGTACTACTAATTGTAGAATATACATGTTATATATTATGTATTTTATAGTATATAGGACTCTTTGCTGCAGTGAAATACAAGAGTCTTCATTTTTCAAAATTCAAGGCACCTTTAGTAAACCTGTATTTTCAAATAAGCAATTTGTGATGCTTTATAAGAATTGGAGAGGGGAAATACACTGTGTCATGTATGTTGGCAGTAATGGTAAAGCATCTCTGATCAAATAAACAATAAATTCCAGTACTCAAAAATAATCATGAGCGAGAGGGGAACCACAGAAAAGAAAATTCTCGGTTCTTAGCTGAAATCTGCTAACCGCAGTTAATATGTTTTGTTTCTGGGGTGTAAGATTTACACAGGATTAAATTAGCATAATAGAGGAAATGTTAAAGGCCTAAGTAGTTATTAAAAGCTTAAAGTTTGATTATAATTATGTAAAATAATGTATTGATAAGCTAGACGTTCTAGGTAAAAAACAGTCTGTAAGAATGTGAGCCTCGAGATACATCCAGGTTAAATTTCATAAATTTTCATGAATTCTACACAGGTTCATATCAGCAGTGTGTTCTTTGCATGGTGCAACTGTTCTGAAATAATTGCTTTGTTTATGGCACACTTTTAGCTTTCCTTAAAGCAAAAAAAATCCCACCTCTTGCATCTTACTGAAGTGGTGAAAAGCATTAGTCAGAAACTAGATTATGGTAGTCTTAGGTACTGCATAAACACATTGTGCAATCATACAGCCTTCTCAGACACAGATAGGACACCACAGGTTAAGACTGAAAGATTAGCAGGATGAAATACGTGTTTGTATTTGGAGATGATTACTTTAGCAGTTGGAGCATGGGAATTTGGAAACGGATAATGAAGCAGTTTTCTGGCTTTTAATGGAGAGTGTGAGGAAATTACTGAGGAAATAAGCATGGATACTTATTCAGGAAATTGACTGCGCCTGACTGGAGACAGTAGCTGCGCTTCAACATGGAATGAATAAAATAAGAGACTTAAAAAGTTAGCAAAGTAATTGCAGTAACTCATGTTTATGTAATGGAAAGAAATAGCAGAAGGCAAAAATAATTTGTTCTACATAGTTGGCTAAGAAACAAACTTTGCCAAAAATGTTGGATTTTTTCTGTATTTGACAAGAAGTTGGAGCAGTATGGCTTACAGCTTAATATTTTAAGCATGTCATTGTTCTGTGACCTTCATAAAGTTTTGTTTTTTATAAGAAGCATGATGACCTTTTGTGTTCATCATTTGAAATGCTTTAATACATTCTAGTCAGCAATTGCATTTGAAGATCAGTTCATGCATTACATTTTCAGTTTTTTCAAAACTTTTCTTTTTAATGCAGATTGTGAGAACATTGTGTCTGTTTCTTACACCATCAGAGCGGAAGTGTTCCAGACTCTGTAGAAATGAATCTTCTTTCAGATACGAGTCAGGACTTTTTGTTCAAGGCTTACTAAAAGTAAGTAAATTTAAGAAAGTTCTATCCCACAGTTTAAGAACATCCTTCAATGTATATGTGTCTGTGTGTATATGTTACGCATACACATACACACATTTACATTCCAAGAAATACGCCACCCTTCCCTTGATTTCTTTCTGCCACTCTATCTTTCCTTGCAAGTACTTGCATGTTAAAATTCCAAGCTAGTCTTTTCTGTGACACAGAGAATCATAAAATGCCTTGGGTTGGAAGGGACCTCTAAAGGTCATATGGTCCAACACCCCTGCAAGTGAGCAGGGATGTCCTCAGCTAGGTCAGGTTTCTTAGAGCCCCATCAAGCCTGTCCTTGAATTTCTCCAGAGATGGGTCCTCCACCACCTCCCTGGGCAACTTGTTCCAGTGCTCCACCTACCCACTCTCATAGTGAAGTGAACTTCTTCCTGATGTCCTAGCTAAATCTACCCTTCACTAGTTTAAAACGATTGACCTTCATCCTAGCACTACCTCCCCTTGTATAATAGTCCCTTCCCAGCTTTCTTGTAGGCCCTCTTCACGTACTAGAAGGACACTAAAAAGTCTTCCCAAAGCCTTCTCTTCTCCAGACTGAACAACCCCAACTCCCACAGCCCATTCGCATAGGAGAGGTGCTCCATCTATTTCTTGAATATTGTCCAGAATTGTTTCTACACTTTGAGGTAGAATAATAAAACCGTTTTGCCTACCTGGAGCTAGAGCTGCAAAAGGCATTAAGTTTTGGTGTTTTACAAACCCAAAAAAGAATAGTCCATCAGTCCTACAGTTTCCAAGTTTTTTAAAACAACTGTAGCAATTGGTGAAGATGAACAGAAAAATAATGTCTTGCTCTAGTTAGCAGTCTAAACTTACCAGATAAACATAATAGTGGTCTGTTAATGGGTTCATGAACCAGCTCATTCAATACTGTAATACACGTTACCTTAGTATCTGTTTTCAGTTATATTAAGGGGATCATCCAGTATGAAGGACATTTTACTGGGCTACAACCACCAGTTCTGTCAAAATATGCGAAACATGTCTGAAGAAATGGGGTTAAAAATTTAGGCATGATGCTTTAATATTGTTTTGTTCCATTAGAGCTGTGGTGGTTTTTTTTGAAAAAAATTAACTGGAATAATTATTAATATTTTCTCATTAAAACAGGATGCAACAGGAAGCTTTGTGTTGCCCTTCCGTCAAGTAATGTATGCCCCGTATCCTACTACACATATAGATGTAGATGTCAATACAGTGAAGCAGATGCCCCCTTGTCATGAACACATTTATAACCAACGGCGATATATGAGATCTGAGCTGACAGCATTTTGGAGAGCTAATTCAGATGAAGAAATGTCTCAAGATTATATTATCCACACAGACGAGAGTTTCACACCTGACTTGTATGTATTTCTCTCTCACATCTCTCAAAATTACTACATTTGGGACAAGAGTAAAGTAGTACAGGGTCTGCTATCTAATGATCTTTTTTTCCTTTAAGAAGCTCCTTCAACTGGGAGTTGCATTGATTTTGGAGTAGTTTACCAGTTCCATCAGTAGTTTTGGTGCATCAGGTGCTACTGAAATACATTTTCAGTGATACTTCTGACCATATTAGTGGTGGTTTTGCTTGTTTTAATTAGGAGTATAACAGAGATAATCGTATTTGGCAGGGCCCAATGGCTTTCCTGGGTTTAGTTAATTTAATCTGAACATTTTGCTTTTAAGTTCTATATTAGTTTTTAAAATGGCAGGATTATAATGCACTAAAATTTTGAAATCACTTAATTTCTACCACATGTAAACAGTAGTGTTATTACTTGTCATAACTGTTGGACAGGCAGTGGTCCTTCATGGCATTACCTCACATTTGTTTGCTCTTTTCCCTAGAAATGTCTTCCAAGATATCCTGCATCGAGATACATTAGTAAAAGCCTTTCTGGATCAGGTAATTGTTGCCTTTTTTCAGGAAGAATAAGAGCTAAAGTTCAGTACTTTGACCCCTAGTAACAGATAATCTAACATGTATAGATAATTTGTTGGGTTGGTAGCTCTTTTTCATACTAGTGCTATGATTGTTTGTATAACTAGAGAGAAAAATACTTGTGTTATTCGTAGTATTAGTATAATACTGAAACTCCTTTGTACATATGAAAAACAATGCACATCTTCTATTGCTGTGCTACAATGTGTACAGTTACAGTATTGAGAAAGCTACTGGACTGGGATTAGCTTAATTTATTGCATCTGAGCAGCTAGAAAACTTAAGATGTTGATTATATCTGCAAATCTGCAGTTAATATGTCTGTTTTG
Organism: Chloroceryle amazona; assembly: GCA_027560015.1. Lineage (NCBI taxonomy): Eukaryota > Metazoa > Chordata > Aves > Coraciiformes > Cerylidae > Chloroceryle > Chloroceryle amazona. The sequence goes on along the minus strand of JANHFX010004945.1, from coordinate 4,868 downwards.
CTATAATTAAGAATATGATACTTGTGTATGCATTGTTTCTTTATATTCCACATTCTTAAAATGGTTCTTGAATTTCTGGTATGATTTTTAACAGATCTTTCATCTGAAGCCTGGCTTGTCTCTGAGGAGTACTTTCCTTGCACAATTTCTGTTAGTGCTTCACAGAAAAGCCTTAACTTTAATAAAATACATAGAGGATGACACGTAAGTGAGCCAATAATAGAAAGCAGGCTTTGAGAAACTTAATCTGGTTTTTATTACAACGTTCTTTTTTATTTTCTTGCAGGCAAAGAGGGAAAAAACCTTTTAAGTCTCTTCGCAGCCTAAAGATAGATCTTGACTTAACAGCAGAGGGCGATCTTAACATAATAATGGCTTTGGCTGAGAAGATTAAACCAGGTCTACATTCTTTTATCTTTGGGAGGCCATTCTACACTAGCGTACAAGAACGTGATATGCTCTTAACATTTTGAAGTTCTCCACTGTTAACGCATAATATTGCAGTCTTGCATGGCATGGAAAGCAGTCTGTCAGTGTGACCACCACACTTGTGACAATCATTGACTTGGCTGAGAATGAAGCATTAGGAGCACAATGACAATACAGTCTAGTCTGTCCAGAGCAGGAGAGGGTCTTGTTAGAGGGAATATCAACTTAGCTAGACAAATGTGATTTTATTGAATCCATCTCTTCTGTGTGCTTTTTTTAACAGTAAAAGTAAATATTACTTGAGGTTCCTTAGCCATATAGACTTAGTAGATAAATTTGAACATGTATTACAAAGGGAAACATCTTAATTTTCTTTCCCCAGAGACTTCCTTCAGGTATGTGTCAGTATTCCCTGTTCTGCTGTGTCAGTATTTTTAGTGTTTCCTCAGAAGATAATACATACGTCCTCTCTAATCTTGGAGATTGCAGAATAGGGGCCTTCCAACAGTTTCAAAGAGTTTTTAAAAGTGGTGTTCTTATGTACATATTACAAATCTAAAATATGTCTTCCATCCTTTCCCTTTTGAACGCTACTGGCGCCTTCATTTAGAGCAGTAGTACTATTCTTGTGTGCAAACCTTCACTATTAGCAGCCTAAATAGCAGCACTCTGCACGTGAGAACTGGGTCATTATTTAAGCAGCTTTGTGCATGTAAGTGCCAACGAGGATACTTTGTCACAGATTGTTGGGCCTTCCTGCAATGAAGTGTTCAGTGATCGAGCAAAATTTAGCTCTTTCTAAAGCACAAAACAGAAAATGTGTGTCATTCAGCAGCAGTTGTCAGTCTTTCTGTCTGTAAACTGCTGCTAGTTTTTCCATTGTCATTTAGAATAAGGTTCAGATTAAAGCATTAGAACTTCCCAAAGAACACCAAGCTGACAGACAAACTAACAGTAATTATTTTTTTATGTTGCCATTAACATACTTAGTAATCCTATCAGAGATGAGCACAGGTATGAACTAATGTGATTAGCGTTTTACTAAGTGAAATTCTAGTGAATAATTATCAAAGTTTAGAGTCAGGACTAGACCTATAACAGACACTCTCTGTTAACCCCCCTCCCTCCTCAGAGGGGAAGAGAAAGAGGATAAGAGAGAGAGACCGATTAGAAAACTACAACAGCTTTAATGAAAATAATAAAATGGAATATATAGAATTACATATAAAACCAGTATTGAACCCATCCCCCACAATTTCATCACCATCACCACTGATGCAGTGGAGAAGGCACTCGGGAAGTCCCAGGCTGGGGCCCGCAGCAGGTGGGAACCATGTTCACGATCAAAGGCAGAACAGAGAGAGTCCTTCTCAGACACCAGCCATTGAAACAGAGAGCTTGACCCTCATGATCCCTCAGCTTTATAAGCAAAAGCATTTCTGCACAAAATAATCCTTGGTAGGAACTCTAAACATCAAGTATTACCACATCTAGAAGCAGACACTGCGTATGTCTGCCGTTAACTTCAGACAGTGCAATTAGTTAGAAGAGACTGAATTGAAAAGTGTAATCACTTCAGTAGAATTAGTTCTGTTCTAGCTCAAACCAGGACAGTAATCTTGCAAATCTTCTTAGTTCATCTTAGCACATCTCTGGCTTTGTTTGCATGAAAATAAAAGGAATTTTTATTTTTTTTTTATGCCTCAGACCTTTCTCAGTACCATGTAGAGCAGTATGGTCTCCAGTTAACCCAGGCCCATTTTTTTGAATTTTGACACATGGTTAGTGTCTTTTACATTGAAATCAGTGGAACTTCTGTACTGCATGTTGTATTTCTTCTCCTTTTGGTCAAATACAGGAATATATTTGTGACATATTTTCACATAACCTCATAACTCAATTTTCATTGTGAAAGAGCTGCACTTGTGATTGGAGAAGCCACGGTTGCTTCATTGCTTAAATTGTTTATAATACTCCTTGGTAAGCAGGTTTCTGTTTTCAGGATAACTTTTTAGTATCTCTTCTATGCAGTGAGGCATAAAAGTTAACAAAAGACAGACTCATAACTTTTCCTGAAATGTCCACCACTCAGATTTTTAAAGGAATACTGTCCTTTATTTAGACGTCCAGAATTCCCTTCCTTACATTTCCTTAAAGACAGCAATTCACAGTTAAATATGTAGAGCTTCTGAAAGATGTGCACTAGATCCCCAGGTGCACACCGTTTTTGTGAGTGAACCTCATCAGTGTTACCTGCTTTCATAGGTGATTACAGTTTTTGGAGCTGTTTTTTACTGTACATGTAAGTAGGACTCTTTCAATGAGCTCAGTGCTTCACCAAAAGAACATGTCAGAATTATGCAATAAGTTACTTGTGCTGAGAATCTGTTTGTCTTCCTACCATTATTATTTCCTTCTGCATTTTTAGTCTGTTAGAAAAGAGCCTGATTGTGCTGGCTTTACTCTCATGTCTAAGATTGTGGGAAAAAAAATGTCATAAACACTGCTGAAACTTCTTATGTAGAAGTTGTGTTGAAGTCTAAACAGCTTTAAATGTGCTGCTGTAGTTAATCACCAGCTTGATTGGCATCAGAAAGTTAGCACTGACACTAGTAACAGTAAAGTTCTCTTTGTTTACTTAAGATGTCACATTATGAAATCACTAAAAGCTAGAAACTCAGTTGCTATTTTTGTTGCACAGTTGTCACAAGAGCACTGCCAGAAGTGCAGAATGTATAGTGAATTCTTAAATGTATCTGCATGTTGTATAGTAAATCTTGCTCAGGAAACAAAGTATTCTAATAAAATTAATGCACAATTTTTGACTTCAGTTGCTGATTTTTTTTCATAGAATTTCTGTTCTGTATCTGATAGAATCATTGTATTTCACCCTTTGAAACAATGAAGAAAACCTTTTCCCTTTTTGTTACATAAATCATTATTTTATCCTTTGAAATAAGGAAGAAACCTTTTCCCTTTGCATTAAATTAAAAAGTAAGCTGCGATGGTGAATCATAGACTGTCATTGGTAGAAGTCTTATGTTACTTAGTTCCTCTGCTCCTGTTAACGACTTACTCATTCCAAGCTGAGACCGGTGTGACTTGCTATGCCTTTAGTGTGCTCACATAATAATTTAGCCTTTACTTTTAAGAAGTTTTAATCCCATATGTAAGAATTTAGAAATGTTTTAAGGAGTTCACTTACATCTAGCAGTCAGTGAATACCTTTCTTCCGGATTTTAGTTTCTTACAGTTAAAAGAATGGGACAAGTTTATTTCTGCCAGTTGGATTTGAAAGGAGAGCATTTTAGTAGCATATTTCACCTGATCTGATTTCTGGTCTTTGATACCTATAAAGGTAGCACAGAAAAGCATCCACTGGAATGTCTTAAGTGTTAAAACTGCAGAGGATATTCCCAGTCTTTATGTCAGTATGCCATAATGTCAATCTTATTCAGAGCATAATGGATGTTTTCAGTAATGTTCTTTTATCCCTGAGTCACCAGTATTGTACACCAATACAGAGTGCCAGGACTCCTACACTCGATTCTCTACTGGGAAAACATATTAGAACAATTTCTCTCTTCCTGTTCTCAGATCTGTGAAGACAAAGTGGTCTGAAATATGAGGGCTATCTCATACAGGCATGCTGCTCACCTCTATTGCCTAATCAGAGAATCAAAGAATGTGCTTTGTCCTCTCTTCAACAGTAAAGAGGCATGAACCACATACATTAGTATGCAGAGTAGTTTATTACTCACGGGTGGAACGTGGTTGTACCATTTATCTTTGTCCTGGCATAGAGCTAAAGCCTGTTACACCTTCTACTTGGGCAAAACACCAAGGAAACTCAGTGGCACCATGTCCTTATTTACTAGGTAGTTTATGTGATACTTCAGTTAGATGAAGTAATTATCTCATTTCTCAAAGCCATGCTGTTTATATGTAGTCCAGAAATTACAAACACTTCAGGTTCCTAAGTATGAAAAAAGGGGACAGTCCTGACAATGGTCATCAACTAAATCTGACTTCAGTTCTAACTAAAATAATAGAACTACCCTGCAAGAATTATTAACCTTCAATTAGCATAGGACACCTTTTCAAGGCAAAAGATTAGTGGAAAGAGAAATGCCCACTTACACAGCATGGAATGTCAAGTGGTAATTGTCCCCTTCTTTTAAATGTTCCTATTTTTATTGGTATATAGATGGTGGAGGTCCTGACAACTGGAGAAAGACCAAAAGACATATGTGGGGTGATGTGGGGCTGAAAATCAAACAATTACCACTTTGGTGATGGGTGGTGGCTGACTTAATCATCCCTGTTGGTCCAGTACTTGAGATTAACTACAACACAATAAGATCTTCAGCAAGAAACAAAACGAAGGCAGAAGAAGATCGAAACCAGATCGGCCAGGCCCCAGGGGATGATGTAAGTGT
>JANHFX010004943.1:0-43809 GCA_027560015.1 Chloroceryle amazona | reverse complement strand
TGGAAGCTCTCCAGAGAAGGAGACTCCACAGCCTCTCTGGGCAGCCTGGGCCAGGCTCTGCCACCCTCATAGCAAAGAAGTTTTTCCTCCTGTTCAGATGGAACCTCCTGGGTTCCAGTTTGTTCCCATTGTCCCTTTCCCTGTCTGTGGGCACCACTGACAAGAGTCTGGCCCCATCTGCTTTCTCCCTATGGGCCCTTTAGCTATTGATGAACATTGATCAGATCCCCCCTCAGTCTTCTCTTTTCCAGCTAAACAGCCCCAGGGCTCTCAGCCTTTCCTGGGCACAGAGATGCTCCAGTCCCCTCAGCATCTTTGCAGCATCCACCTGGACTCTCTCCAATAGTTCCCTGTCTTGTTTGAACTGGGGAGCCCAGAACTGGACGCAATGCTCTGGACGTGGCCTCACTAGGGCAGAGTAGAGGGGGAGGAGTACAGGACACAAAACCAGCCTTTTCGTTGGTACCTGGCCAGGGATCCCCTAGACAAAACCTCCCTTGGCCCTCATGTTTAAGGGCAGCATCAGCAAGCAGCAGGAGCATCACAGCTGGGCTGACCTTGCTGTCTGGTCCCTCCAGCCCAGACACCCTGTGCCTGACGCAGGGTTCATCCCTTCTCCATCTAAACCCACACAGCGGTAGAGGGAGCTCTTATGCCTTTTTTTTTTTTTTTTTTTTAATATCTCTTTATTTAATTAATTAAATCTATTTTTTAAATGAAAGGGCTTGTTGGAAACGTCTCCAAGGATCAGTACTGCAATTTGAGAAGCACCAGGAGCAACCTACCAGCCCAGCACATCCCTTGAGAGTATGGGACCATGGTGGGAAGAGTGTCACCTCCCCTGGCCACGGCCACCCATCCTCCTGTGCCTCACAGAAGGATGACAAAGAGGAAAAACAATAACCGAAACCACCTCTCCTTCCATTAGAGCTCCCTCTGAGCTTTCTGGGGACAAGCAGGGATATAAGAGGAACATGATTTCACCGCCCTGATGTTATGGGGTGGTGTGAGCAACTGCTTGAGCTGGAAAAAGTAAGTAAAACCCAAATCTATTCCCAGCTGTGTGCGTGTGTGGGACTGGCTGGCTGGACTGTCTTCTCCAACACACCCTCAGGACCACATCCCACTTTTGGGAAAGAAATTGTGATTTTGATAAATGCTTCCTAGGAAGTGGTTCAGCCCTATGCCCAGCAGCAGGTGCCCATGTATCAGGGGCACTTCACACCCTGACACATCCCTGTGGGTCCAGCACCCCTCCCAGGGGGTGCTCTCGCTGTTCCCTTGAGCAGCACCATGGTGTGCACTGGGTGTGGGGGCAATGGGATGGGTACCCCCGCCAGCCTCTGCTCCTCGTCCCTTGTCTCTTGCTCTGGATCCCAGAGATCATGCTATAGTAGGCACCTTAGTGAGGATTTGAATTGGGGTCCTTAAAGCTGACCTGAGACACCACAATAAAAACCATGTCTATGGCTTTCAGGCTCAACCACCTATTGTTCATTCTTCAACACACCAGCTAAATGCTTTCCCTGCCATTCAGATGCTGATGGTTTGGGATGATAAGATGTGAGACAGGACAACTTGGTACCAGTGGCTGCCAGGTCTCAACCCCAGACCGTGAAGGTGCAGCAGGACTTGACTCCCTCACGTCCTTCCCAAGCCTTCCACTCGTAGCACAGGGTCTGGCTGGTTTTGGTGGTGGGTGAGGAGTAGCTGTCACGTGCTCAGTGACATTTCAGTGCAGAGCCATACTTTCAAACCCTCACCCCTCCGCAGGTCTGCATATCCGCCCACAGCCCGTTCCTCCCTCTGAACTCCCAGATCTATCACAATCTGGTTTTGCAGTTGCTCCTCATCCCTTGTGCTCCAGACAAATGACTTGACCCTTCTGCTCGTGTGCTCTCACCAAGAGATGTCAAGTACAAATATCCCCAGTGTAGTTTTTGGCAATGTCAAAGTTTCTGGATTCAGATCTATCAACAGGACTTGTAATTACATTTAGTTGCCTTCTGCCACCCTTGCTCCCACTAGACATTGAAAGTGGTCTTACGTGATTCCGGGATGTTCACAACACAACCAACCTGGTATCCAGGCCTCAGATCTCATTTTCACGAGGCAGTAGCACAGTTTGCACACCTCAGCCTGGCCTGGCTGATGTCCCTATCCATGGAGAGCCCTGCAGCCCCCTCATCCTTGTCCCCATCCTCATCATCCAGCAGTGTAGCAAACACCGTGACCTGGGTGTGTCTCATGGCTGCTGCTCACTCAGGTCTCTCTCCAGGTGGAGGGCCACACATAGATGTGTGCGTGTGGTGCACGAGTTGGGCTTGGAAGTGTTTGAAGTTTTGTATTTTTCTTAAAAGTAGCAAGACATTATTTCCTCACTTCTGTGACTTGTTGCCATCCCCACACATGGATGGCTGTGGACACCAGCACTGATGAAAACAGCAGAACCATGCCCTCTTCCCATCACCACAGCAACTGGGGTGAACCCTGAGTTCTTGGTCTTCAGCCCTAAGTTTGAGGTTGTTTTTTTTTCAGCAGCTACATTAGTCACAGAGGGCTTTGTCAGCTTCCCACCCAATCTACATCACTGCCACAGGCAGCTTGCTACCTGACCTACAGCCCCAGGGAGACCTTGTTGCAGCCTTCTAGTGCTTGAAGGGGGCCTATAAGAAAACTGGGGAGGGACTGTTTACAAGGGCTTGTAGTGATGGAAGAAGGAGTGATGGCTTCAAACTGGAAGAAAGGAGATTTAGATTAGAAATTAGGAAGAAGTTCTTCAGTCTGAGGGTGGTGAGACACTGGCACAGGTTGCCCAGGGAAGCTGTGGATGCTCCATCCCTGGAAGTGTTCAAGACCAGGTTGGACAGTCTGAGCAACCTGGTCTAGTGGGAATGTGAACTAGACGATTTTTAAGGTCCCTTCCAACCCAAAGCATTCTGTGAACTATAAATCAAGCCTCTGCTTTCAGGCCAACCACTATTTCATACCTATGAATCACCCCCTCCTTGCTTAATCATTTGGTATTAAGTACATCTTAAAAATAATGTCCTCAACTTGAAAAATCCATTAAAAATGAGAGTCTGAATGACTAAGGGAGGATTTTATACCTGCAAACAAGTTTGGAAACAAATATGGGCATTTGTAGGAAGCGCAGTCACCCTCCAAATATTTCTGACAAAAATAGCTCAGGCAGGGAATGACTAATGGGAGGGGGCAGGGACGGGCTGATCCAGGTAAGGAGCTCCACCTGGACCTATGCATATCTGTTTAGGGGAAGGTAGATTTCTTCAGAAATGTAAATCTCTTTGCTTTCTGATGGCTCTTTGCCAACCAAAGACCTCGGAGAGGAAATCATGCAGCAGCTCAGTGCCATGGCAAAGCTTCATCTCAAAGGGTTCATGCTGTGTTTGGGACCATGGCAGTTGGTGGGACTGCAAATGGAGGGTGCCCTCTGCTTCTAAAACACCAAGTCTGCCTTTTTTTTTTCCTGCTGAGAAAGTCTTATTAAATTTCAGCCATGCACAGGACTCTACAGCAGCAGTAAGCAGGAGAAATTCAACTTTTGCACTTTCTCTGCAGCAAGGTGTTCAGGGATCTCTGTGGGGTTTGGGGATGGGGCAGCTGGCACTCCAGGGTGACTTCATAGGGCAGGCACAAGCCAAGTGCATCCAACTGTATTTCTCCAAGAGAGCAAGTCAGAGACTTCACAGCAGAGCAGCACAACACAGCTGTGGGTTGGGAAGCTCTGGTTGTGTCTCTGCGTGGGAGGGACCTGAATCCAGCCTGCGTGGAGGTTTGCTCAGTCAGGAACTCCTCTTCAGAGTGAGTGCCTGGGTGAACCTCCTGTGGCAGAGGGCAGGGCTGCCCAGCCATGTGCTCGTGTCTTGTACCGTACCACAGCAGGTTGTGACGAACACCAGCTGCTGTGACTGGCTGCCCTGCTCTGGCAGCAGCTTGGACCCATGCTTGCTCTGTACTTAACAGCTCCCATGGAAAGATACTTTGGGAAAAAAAGCCACATCTCTGTCTTGGGTGATGAAGTTTGGAAGGTGGAGTACATGTCATCCAGGGGATACATGTCTATTGGGGTCAGGCAGAAGGTACCCCACAGAACAGGGTGCTGGGGCTACTGTCCTCCCACAGCAGAAGCTTCCCAATGGCGTGCAGATCCTTGCAACACCTGATAGAATCCAATTCATTCATCTCCTTCTGGCTTCAGCACAAGAAGACATGGACCTGTTGGAGCAGGGCAGAAATGATGTGTGGGCTGGAACCCCTCTGTTGTGAGACCAGGCTGAGAGAGTTGGAGTTGTTCAACCTGGAGAAGAGAAGGCTCCAGAGAGACCTTCTTGTGGCCTTTCAGTGCTTAAAGGGGTGTGTCATAAAAGTGGGGATGGACTTCTTTAGCAGGGCCTGTTGTGAGAGGACAAGGGGTGATGGTTTTAAACTAAAAGAGGGAGATTTAGGCTGGAGAGAAGAAAGAAATGTTTTACATGGAAGGTGGTGGTACCCTGACCCGGTTGCCCAGAGGGGTGGTCAATGTCCCATCCCTGGAACCATTCGAGGTGAGGTTGTCGGGTGCTCTGAGCAACCTGCTCTAGTTGCAGATGTCCCTGCTCACTGCAGGGTGGTTGGACTGGGTGGGCTGTAAAGGTCCCTTCCCACCCCACCCACTCCGTAGTTCTATGACTCTATGAACTGTAATAACTGATACCGACAGATAGACACCTGCACCACTCCCACCACCCAGACACCTGCTGTGGGACACAGAAGTTTGCACAGGGGCACAGCTGGACACTAAACAGCATTGCAGCGTGGATCTCTGCTGAGGTACGGTCTGTGCACCCCACACCCAGCACAGCCACCCTGCTTCAAGGTGTCCTCGCACACATGTACACACACACGTGCACACGAACACACATGTGCACATGCACACACATTCTCCACAGCAGCAGTTATTTCTGTGCTCAGCTGCTGTGGGTTTTTGAAACAAAGGCGAGGTCTGGGCTGTCAGCCGGTCCTTGGGCAGGTCTCACAGCCTCCAGCTGCAGCAATGAGCTCAGCACTGGCCAGGCCCAGCAAGCCTCCCCCTTTTGTGAGCTCTGAAAGCTGGGTTGGAGTTTGCCGTCCTTCTCATCAGGCAGATTTTCAACTTCAAATGACCTTCACTCCATTCCTCTCTCAGTCCAGCCCCTGGGTGCTGTGAAGCGCAAGGAATTTCGTGGCCATGCCTTGTGCAGCTCTCACAGATTTGGTACGGATTTCATGGACTTCTGGGCTTCATTGATAGCTTAGTTTTGGCTCAGTGATACCCAAAGATGCAAGAGGCACAGGGATTTTATAAAGAACAAGCTCCAGCTGGGCTGGGTAGTTGCAGTGTGCAGACACAGCCCACCTCTGCCTCCTGAGCATCCTCCAGGACTGTGAGTACCCTCAGACCCAGATGTGAACTCCACAGTTCAGGTCTCTCTGAGTCTAAATATGTATTTGAAGGAAATTCCAGCTCAGATGCCTCCTGGCAAAGCTCTCCATATCTGCTCTTGTGGTTTGAACACGCAGGACCTCTGACTTAGAGCTGCAAATATCTCCTAGATATACAAGAGGAAGCAGCACAACTAACGTGCATGGGAATTATCCCATGGCCTAAAACTTCGACAGGCCTGGCAGCCATCTGTGTGACCCTTCCCGGGGTTAGAGGTGAGACATTCCGTCCTTCCTGTGTCATTTGGAATAAAAAGCGCAATACTGGCTGGTGCTCACAGCCCTGCGAGACGATAAGCGCGCGTGTCAGGGTGCTGCAAGCTATTTTCTTTAACCGTGACTTAGCAACACCAAAGGGTGTCCAGCAAGCAGCCGCTGCATCCTGCAAGCATGTGGCTGGGGGACGTGTCACCGCCCTTCAGGGAAAGGGGGAAAAAAAATGAGCACAACTGAAGGGCTGAAGCCTTGCAAGTCTGCAGGACACTGCAGCTGCAAGGGCAAGAAGGGACGATCTCAGTGTCTGGGGAGGATTTAAAATACAGGGTATGGATCCCAAGGTGCCAAAGTGCCGTCTGGATGCTGAGTTGCAGGAAGAGATGCAATTTACTCCAGTTTGTGACATATATTTGCTGGTAGTTGAACAGTATCAGTCATTAGCAACTGGATTGGTCATTTGAATTAACTGATTTAAATTTTTTCTCATTGAATTTAAACCAACCCCTTATAGGTGAAGTCAAGCCCACCTGATTTTGACCCCATGCACCACCCATGAACATCTCTCAGGACACCTACCTACGGGGGAAACCTGGGGAAATCACAGCACCCCAGGAGCAGACAGATTTGAGATGTCCAACTCAGAGCACAACTAACCACCTCCCAAAGAATCTGTTTCTCACCAGTTAGAAGAGAACAGAATAGACTATTAATATTGAATTAGCTGTGACGGAGCTGTGCATCTCCTCGCTGCACCTCTCCTTCCCACCAACTCAAGTGCACCCCAGGGATGTGCCTATAAACCAGGGCATGTCCTGATGTTCCAAGGAAGGTCCTGCCTCTGCTCCCTGCAGCGGGCTCTTTGGGGGAAGACCTGGCTAGCTGCACAGTGCCACGATGAGGAAGGTCACGATGGATTTGTTGTGTTGGACTAGCGCCAAAGGCATTGAGATGGAATGGAGCCTTTTATCCTGGGTGCTGCCCAAACGTGGGGTAAAAGGACAGACTTTGCCTTGATGAACAAGACAGAGGACAAAGAAGGAGCTGACCTGACCATGTGTGGATGCCATAAGGCCATGACAACCGTCACAGGCGACAAAGCTCCTTATACATGCTGGTGGGTGCTGGGGTCCTTCTTTAAGACTCACAAACCTTCTCCCAACCTTTCCTTTGGAGAAGAAACTGACAAGGTGGTGAGTCCCAGACTGGCACTTTCCAAAGAAAAAAAGTCCAAGCCATGTCTGAGGAGGGGGAGGTGAGCTGGCTTGCGTTGGGGCCTTTCCTATCAGGAATAAATGAGGCAGAGCAAGGAAGAGGGGAGGAAATCATGCTGGAGAGGCGGCTTGTTTACCACAGTTTACACTGGGCCCAGACAGGAAAAGTGGCTCTTGACTTCCCCCATGCCCTGGCAAACCAGAAGGTTGTTTTGATGTGTAGGGAGAGGTACCGGGGCTGTCCTAAGCGCTCATTGAGATCTGCATGTTCCCATCACTCCCACCCCACCAAACAGCCAGGGGTGACTCAGATTTCCGGGAGATGCTCTTATCTCGTCCTGCCCAGCGCTCGCTCCGCAGCGAGGGCGAAACAGCGGCCCTTGGAAGGGCTGCCCTCTGCCCTTTCACAGCGTGCTGGGGAGTTCCTGGTTCTGTGGCTCCCTCAGCCTCCAAGAGAGAGCTGAAAAACCCTGGGAGCTGCCATTGGAGCCCCAGTGAGGGCTGAGGGCTGCTGCACTGCCCAGTGGGCGCTGGGAGGTGAATGCAGGTCTGTATCCCCAGTGCAGCTTCACCAAGCAAGGAAAGGCCACGTTTAGTTGGGAATGGCTAAATAATCCTACAAATCCTTGGCAAACCCCTCCAAAAGCTATGGGGCAATTATGTGCACATGTCATGACATGGATTGCTCTGGCATCACCTTTAATCAAAGCGAACTAGAGGCAGAGCTGGGTATGCAGGGCAGGCACTGGGCAGCTGTCGTGGCTCTGGCAGGGCTGTACTATTTTGCTGTTCACATTTAGATTTATGACATTAAACCCATTTCTGATTCCAGGTTTCCACCCATTTCTTTTTAATGGCCCAATGAGCAAAATACCCGCCCTGGAGCCTGCAGCCACCAGCCTCCCCCTGCATCACCGCCCACCACGGCAACAGGACACTGTAACCTGGAAAAAAAGTTTCCACCACACAGTGCAAATCAAAGCTCTGGAAAAGCCAGGATCAGAAATGGGATATCCCCACCTCTGCTCCCTTTCCTGGGTGACACAACCGCTCGACAGCTGCTCTCATGTTCCCAGTGCTCCTGGATGGGCAGAGGCTGGAAGGGGGCCTGCACCTCCCTGCGGGCTCATGCTTCGGCTGCATTGTGTGGGGAAGCTCTTCACCCGCCTGCACATCTGCCTCTGTTTAAACCCCAACTGCTCTTTCCTGCTCCTATGAGCACATCTGCATTGTCTCCTCTTGGGCACAGGAGATGATGCAGGAGGCCTGAGATGGAGGTGAAACCACACAGGGAACACCACACTCATTCCTGCAGCCTTTTGGCTCCCAGAATAAATACCCAAGACCATTATCTTTATATTATTATCCTTATTTTCTCATTTCCTTGGATGCTGGGTCTGCTGTGTTACCAAATGGGTATGGGGGGACAGCAGGACCCTGGAATAACTGGAGAGCTCAGGTTGGTGGCAATTACCAGAATTTTGCATTCTGCTTCATAGCTTTTTTTTTTAATCTGTGGCTGGTTCATTTCTCTCTTCCCCTGTAATGTGACGAGCATGCATTCGGGCTCTCCATGTTGTCCCTTGTCGTCTCTCCGCGCCACCTGGAGACCTGCCACCGCCACCCCGTTCTCCAGACACTGTGCTCCTGCCCAAGAAGGGTGATGGTTTCTCACCAGTCACAAGGACATCGGGAATTCTATCCCAAATAACTTTTCTATCCCAAACAACATGACACAAGTTAGGAACATACAGGAAATCTCATATGAGGAATAATACAGAACACAGGAAGTTCCAGCTCAACATGAGGAAAAACTTTTTTACTGTGAGAGTGATGGAGCCTGGAACAGGCTGCCCAGAGAGGTTGTGGAGTCTCCTTCTCTAGAGACTTTGAAAACCCACCTGAATATGGTCCTGTGTTGCCTGCCCTGGGTGATCCTGCTCTGGCAGAGGGTTGGACTCAATGATCTGCTGAGGTCCCTTCCAACCCCTACCACTCTGTGATTCTCCGAGTCACCTGACAAGTATCTCCAAATACTCTCAGCATGTTGGAGCACCATCCAAACAGGGCAAGGTAAGAAATTAGTAAAATGCACAAATTTAGGGAACAAAATCCTCAGACACACACAACATACCATCTTTACCTGGCAGTATTATGGCTCAGGGGTAGTTCTGGTGTCTCTGACACCATGTATGCACAACCCTGTGCTGGGGACACCTTCAAATGTGTGAACCTTCAACCCTGTGACTGGAGACCTGCAACCCAACCCTTTAACTAGATGGAGGAGGAGGAGGAAGGTAGGTGATGGCTGGATGGAAGCAGATTTTTTAGGACTCTGGATAACATCAGCTGGACCTTTCTGACTTGCAGCTCTCTCTGATGGTGAAACAAGATCTCCAGGCTTTAACAACAGCTTCAGTATCGACCCTTTCTCAGGAGCTAGGCTGTCTCAGCTCCCTGCCTCAGCTTCCCCATTGACCAGTGCATCTACCTTGCACAAGTATTTTGACAAGGACAAAATCATGATGTACACATTTCCATGGTGCTTTCCCTCTGTTCGGTAAGTCTGGACCACACCAGCATCCCAGTACAGCCATTTTCCTCACTGGTGAGAATCCTTGTACATGATGCTGAGCCCAAGAAGTGAGCAGGGACCCAGAATGACTCAAAGATGCCTCTGCAGGAATTTTCTTGCTGGATCCCTCTCACTGTGCACAGAATTAGCACCTCTGACTATGAGCAATAAATCCTGAAAATTGTTATGCCTCCCTTGAACATTACAAAAGCATCTAGAAAGGGCCACAGCCCAGATGAGAAAGGTGGTGCCGGGTCAGCTTCGCATATCAGGTTGCATGATGGATCCAGCTTTGTGGGGACAGGGCTTTAGTGTGAATGATGTGGCAGAGTTTGTCTAGGATGGGCTGGGTCTGTGTGACACCAGGAACAGTCTTGGCTTCCTGCCCCACCGGAGGCCAGCCCAGAGCCATAATGGGTCGGATTGTCATTTTGCTGCTTTTTCCAGATCAAGAATGGAACACCTCTTCCCAGGGCAGAGGAGCTCCCAGAGGAAGCAATTATTCATTTCCAGGACCATTTGAACCAGAGAAAGCTCCTGGAATCCTCCTTTGTGCTTGATGTCAATGTGTTTCCTCAATACTGCAACTCCCACATCCGAAGGGACTGGCAAGTCCTTCTGCATCACTGGGCTGTCCCCAGGGCTGCCTGGGCAGCTCCAGCCTGAGCTGATCCCTGGGATAGCACAGGATGTCACCCTCCCAGAGAGGCCAGAGGCGGGTGGCTGCAGAACTGCAGACACCACCTCCACCAGGATGGGTTCTCCCAGGCCAGGGACTTAGAGATGGTTTCCAGGAGTGTGGATAAACACACTTGATGGATACCATTTCCCTGAGCTCCTCTGCTCACCCTTACACCAGCACAAACTCTCAGCATCCAGAGTACCTGTGCCACAGTGTGTCACAGTGTAACTACACACTGAAAAAACCCTCTTTTTGCTTATTCTGAACCTGCATCCTCCTACTTTCATTAATGCATCCTTGCAGGACTGAGACATGGGTGTGTTTGCCATCACATCTCCCCTCCATGGCTGTCTTGGTTGTTCCAACAAGAGCTGTTTTATTCAGCCACCTCTCTGATATCACCTCACCGGGTTGTGGGACCAGTATCCATGGTGCAGGTGACTTGTGGCTTTTCCAGGTCCTTGTCCTCATCTCTAATACTTTTTCCTTCCCTTTCCCTTTCTCCCCTGGTTTGGGGGCAGCTGGGTGCACCCACCAGCCCCTTTTGCCTCTCTCTCTGCTCCTCCCAGCACAGGGCTGGGACACACTAGGGCTGGGACTGCAGAAGTGACCTCAGCACTGAAACTCCTGGCTCTGCAGCAGGGCTCTGCCTGTTGTGTGTTCGCCAAACGTCCTTTTATTTACGATGCTCTGTGAAAACAGTTACTGTCTCTACGAAAGAGGCTGGGCTGCAGGAGTGCCTGGGCTCCCTGCTGCTGGCTGGGGAGAGGGATGAAGGTGACAGCACATGCCCAAGCACAGTCACCAAGGATGGCAAGAGGGATGGCTCATGTAGCCCCAAAACACTGCTGGTCCCCTCAGAGGGGCTGCTCTGAGGTGGCAATGGGCCCCACTCCCAGAGTCGTTTCGTGTGGAATTGCTGGGCTCAGTTGAATTTGATGGTTTCTGCTTGTGTCTTGTCCCCATCTCACCACACCTCCGACCTCAGTACCTTCCAGCTCCCACCGTCTGCCTCTGCCACAGGCGTTCCCCCTCCTGCTTTCTGACTGCAGTCCTCAAGATTGTGCTTATTAAAATCAGACACTGAATATGATGAAGTTGTGCTCCCCCTCCTCCACAGCTGGCTGAGACTTCGCCCTTCATCTGAGGCCAGAGAGAGGCCACACTGCATCTTGCAGAAGCCCAGGGGTGACCCCCAAAGGGCTGAGGCAGGATCCACAGGTTTCGGTGCAGGATGTGCCCCAGTACCACCAGCTCCTGCCCCATGGAAGATCTGTGGGGTGAGCAGGGCTCTGGCTACCTGGGTGGTCCATCCACCCCTCTGCTTGGTGGACAGGCAGCCCTCTGAGGCTCTTGTGGCACAGGATAAACTATTACACACTTCCCAAACTCGTCTGCTTCTTGCCAGAGGTATTACTCAGCCCAGACACACTATGAGCATCCGAATCCCTTTCCCATGTGTAATTGCAAATGGAACTGCAGTGAGTCCTCACCCACCTGCTGCAGGTGAAAACCAACCACTTTTCATGTGAGCTCTGCTTTTCAGGTAGAAAACATCTATTTTGTGCTTAAAGGCATTTACAGCAAGGGCTGACCTGATGGGAATTGCCACAGCAGCCCAGGGAAGTGGTCCCCTCCCTGTGCCTACCCTGTCCCCTGCCCACCACACAGGGACCAGGAGAGGGGAAGTGCACCAGCTCTGGGTTCAGAGCACACAAATCCATGGCACTGCAGCAGGGAAGGAGGATTAGGGATGGGATGAAACCCTTGTAACTCCCTGGTGATCAGGCTCCTGTCCAGCCTCCTCACAGATGCTCTCTTCGGAAGTTTGTCATAAAGAGGCAAACTGGAAGTTCTGGAAGGAATCACAAGCTCCCCAAAGCTTTGTGTAGAAACTATCTATGAGGTCAGCCTGTTCTTCCTTCTGCTATTGCAAAACGTTCTCCTCTGTGGCTCTTCATTACAAAGCACAGACACAGAGTCTGTCATGAAATCCACCTCCTGCTTTCTCAGGCTGGAGCTCCTGGTTCCTGGATGGGTATTCTTAAAATATACAGAGATAAAAGCAGCATACTTAAAAGTCCTATGGGTCCATCACATGATACACAGAGGACACCAATCCACATATGCAGGCAATGCTCTGTGGCCGTGCTGCTGTGTGGTGCTGCCCCATGCCCTCGGCAGGGACCTGCACACCAGAGCCCAGTTCACTGGGGTTGCAAAGACATATTAAAAGCACCATCTGATGGTTAAGACCACTAGCCAGCTTTTATAGGACCTAGGATCAGCTCCCCGTGCCTACAGAATTAGTCTTGCCCCAGTGTCAAAACATGGCAAGGAAGTGTGTCAGCTTTGCTTCTATGGGGATGTTCTCTTGGTTACAGTGGTTTTCTTACACCGGTGTCAGCAAATTCCCTTATGTACCCACACCTTGCACCTTCTCCTACATCTAACTGTCAGTAAACTAAGAATAATAATACACCCTGTTTTCACTGGCTGTTTAACAGTCGTGCATCCCAGCTTGGATCAGCACCAGTGTGGCAAGCAGGACTACGACAGGGATTGTCCCCCTGGACTGGGCACTGGGGAGGCCACAACTCAAATCCTGGGTTCAGTTTGGGCCCCTCACTCTAAGAAGGACATTGAGGGGCTGGAGCATGTCCAGAGAAGGGAAAGGAAGCTGTGGAAGGGTCTAGAGCCCAAGTTTGGTGAGGAGCAGCTGAGGGACCTGGGGTTTTGTATGTTTACATTTTTCCAATTCATTATGGAGAAGCAGCATTTCAACTTTCTCTGAACTATTTTTAACGATAAAATAATTAAATTCCTTGAAACTTTTACACCTCTGGCTGCTTTGTCACAGGAAGCTACACTGCCAGAATATTTTCATGAGGGTGGTGAGACCCTAGCTCCAGTTGCCCATAAAGGTGGTCAATGCCCCATCCCTGGAACCATTCCAGGATGGGGCTCTGAGCAACCTGCTCTAGTTGCAGATGTCTGTGGTCAGTGCAAGGGGTTGGACTAGATGATCTTCAAAAGTGTCTTCTACCTGTTGTCCCAAATCTGGGTTCTTTACCCACTGTGAAAAAAACAACATAGAGTCAAGAGACGTTTTAGTTCAGTTCTGCACAGGAAAGGGTGCCAGGTGATAATTCCCAAAGCTCACACACCTCTTGAGAAAGAAACCAGGTCTTATATACAAAACATACCAGAAACCTGGCATTTTTGTGACCATTAATCTTTTTCTTTCGACAACACAACCCAAATCGTTCTGATTCCTGTGATTCTATGGGCCATCCACAGGACAACAGGAATAACTAGAGACACCTAGGTTTATTTTAGGCTTGTTTTCCAAGGAAGTGAGCTCTGTATTCGTGCTCCGAGTACCTGCCTCTCCCTCAGCAGCTTTCAGACCAGCTGTTCGATTCAGCTGAAACTCATCAGAGAAGGATAAATGCCCCACAACATTAAAAAGTCCCTTTTCAGGGTGTGCAGTGTGTTAGCTGAGGTGGCACTCAGCTGGGGGCACTGATTGACAAGGTGGCTTTGGGTGTTAAAAGCACCTCCAGCAGCTGATCTGAATTGTCCCCTGTCTTGTTAATGGTGTTTAGGTGTTTTATGAGGTCATAAGCACCAGGTAACGGCCAGACTTGCTCCTGTGTGTGTCCTGGGGAAGAGGGGTTGCTTTAGCAGCAGCTGCTCTGCTTCTTTCTTGGCTACTTCAGCTAGGCCCTGGGAAAAGTGGCAGCGGGGCTGGGGGGATACAAAAATAGGGATGGGTGTGGTTGGACTGGAAGGTGAAAGTAGGAAATGGGGATGGTGACCTAGAGATGGGCTGGGGGAACTGGCAGACAGGGTGAGAGTGGGTGCCAAGAGACAAAGACACGGGCTGCCTGTATCATAGCAGGTGTATTGGGGACTGCTGGGTGCTTGCAGGGGGGTCTCATGCTTTACACACTTAGTTTTATTTCCGTGGGAAAACCCCAGTGAGCTACTGGTTAGAGGAGAAAAGTGTGTGCAACGGGGTAACGAGCTTGGCTGGACTGTGTGTACACAGCTCTGGAAGGATTGTGGCTCACCAGCTCTTAATTCCTGTGTTTTCTTTCAAATACGCGGCTCTGCAATGTGCCTAGTGCTGCTGGGAAGCAGTGAGCTCTGTGTGAAGGGTCTAGTACCCAGAGCTAGGTTCAGATTCTCCCAGCCAAGCTCACAGGGGTTCTCAAAGCTGATTGAGGCTGGGGGAGTGTGTGTATGCAGGGCAGCTGAAAGCAGCTGTACCACAAGAGCTCTATGGGAACACAGGGTGTTGGTGGTAGAATAGTTTCTTATAAGCTACTTCTGGCCTGGGTGTCCCTAGGATTGAATAAATAATGTTTTAGCCACTTAGCATTAGGTGATACTAAGTTTTGTTTAATTTGTCCCTCACCACCATTTACTCAGAGAGAAAAATGGAGGCTTTTTTAAAAGAAATCCTGGAGCCTTCAGAGCAGGATATGTTTGACCATTTGACACGGATGGAAACACCTTCTCTCGATACCTTCAGGAGCCTGTGCACAGGTAAAGGGCTGCCCAGTGCCAGGGTGGCGAGCAGTGGGGAAAGCTGGACGATGCCTGCTGGGTGCACCTCTGGTATGGGCATTTCCCTCACACTGGTTTCTTGCAAAAACTCTGGGGGGTTCCTCTCTATGAGCTTGGTGGCTGGAGCTGGCCAAGCTGAGATGGCTCCGCGCTGGGAACTTGGGGCTGTGTTGTACTCAAGTTACAAGTTTTAATTTATGTTTAAGGTTTTAATTTAACATTTAATGTTATGTTTGAACTTGATCAGTTCTACTGGGTGTGCTGGAGTCAGAGCTTACTGTGCTTGTCCTCCAGGACTGGGGGAAGCTTTCAGATCACCCCAGATCTTTGCAGCTCACAGTGAAGTCAGGAGTTACCCCCTTAGGAATTGTGGGATGCATTGCCTGAAATATTTGAAGACACTGGGATTTTGTGATGGGCAGTTCAGTGAGACTCATTTGAGTGCCACTGCCTGTGGCAGTTTGATTCTCTGGATGGAAACTCCCTCCTCACTCATCCCCAGCAGTTGAGAGTGATTAGTGGCTAATTACATCCATTAGTGGCTTGTTTAAGGCTGTGCCATGTCAAGCTGCTGGGGAGTGGGTGGTATTTGCAGCAGGTCATATGAAAATGATTTTCTGTGTAGCTTGGTGTGGTACGTGCAGCATGAATGTCGTGGTGAGCATTAAACTGGACGTGGTGCATTTTCCCTGTCTGCTGCAGAGGCAGAAGAACATATCTGTGGGTGTACAGGGTGGGCACTTGGGTGCAGGAAGCAAATTAAGTGATTAAGTTGGAGTCTATAGCATAATTCTTGGTGTTTTTCACAGAATAGTTTTGGCTGGAAGAGACCTTCAAGATCATAAAGTCCAACCTTATTCCTAGCCCTATCAAAACTGCTAAACCATGTCCCTAAGCACAACATATACCTGGCTCTTAAACACACCCAAAGAGGGTGACTCCTCCGCCTCCCTGGGCAGGCTATTCTTCCTAATATCCAGCCCAAACCTCCCCTGGTTCAACTTCAGGACATTTCCTCTTGTTCTATCGCTTTCCACCAAGGTGAACAGACCAACTGCCACCTCACTACAACTTCCCTTCAGGTAGTTGTACAGAGCAATAAGGTCTCCCCTCAGTCTTCTTTTCTCAAGGATAAAACAGCCCCAGATATTTTAGCCCTTCCTCATAAAAGACATGTTCCAAACCCTTTACTAGCTTGGTAGCTGCCTCTGTACCCTCTCCAGCACCACAACGTCCTTCCTGTAGAGAGAGAGGCCCAAAACTGGACACATGATCTCACCATGTGTCTGACAACATGGTCTCACCAAAGCCAGGTACAGAGGAATGATCACCTCCCTGCTCCTACTGACTACACTATTCCTGATACGGGCCAGGATGCTGTTGGCCTTCTTGGCCACCTGGGCACACTGATGGCTCATGTTCAGCCAGCTGTCAATCAACACCCCCAGGTCCTTCTCTGCCTGTCAGCAATACAGCTGCTCAAGAAAACTGACATTTCCACCCAGCTTAGTGTCATCCGCAAACTTACTAAGGGTGCACTCTATCTCCTTATCCAAATCATTGGTGACGATTTTAAACAGGAGTGGCCCCAGTACTGAGCCCTGGGGGACACCACTCCTGACTGGCCACTAACTGCATTTAACTCCATTGACCACAACTCTTTGGACTCATCCATCTAACTAGTTTCTCACCCAGGAAAGCGTGTGCCCATCCAAGCCAAGAGCTGTCAATTTCTCTGATAGAACACTGTGGGTAACAGTGTCAAATGCCTTACTAAAGTCAAGATAGACAACATCCACAGCCTTACCTTCATCCAACAAGCGTGCCACCCTGTCATAGAAAGAGATCAGGTTTGTTAAACAGGACTCACCCTTCATAAACCCATGCTGACTGGGCCTGATCACCTGGTTGTCCTGCATGTGCTGCATAGTGGAACCCAGGATGATCTGCTCTATCAGCTTCCCTGGTACTGAAGTCAAACTGACAGCCCTGTAGTTCCCTGGATCATCCTTCTGTCCCTTCTTATATATGGGTGTTTATATTGTCTGACCTCCAATCTGTTGGTACCTCCCCAGTCAGCCAGGACTGCTGATAAATGATGGACAGTGGCCTGGTGAGCTCCCCTGACAACTCTCTCAGCACTCTAGGATGTAACCCATCTGGCCCCATAGATTTATGCACATTGACGTTAAGTAGCAGGTCATGAGCTGTCTCCTCCTGAAGTGCAGGGGGGACATTGTGTTCCTGGCCCCTGTCTCTTGTTTCGGGGGAGTGACTTTCCCTGGTGTAAGTATTCCCATTAAAGACTGAGGCACAGAAGGCATTAAGCACCTCAGCCTTCTCCTAGTCTTCTATTACCGTATTTCCTCCTGAATCTAGTAGGGGGTGGAGACCCTCCCTGTCCTTTCTTTTATTTTTAATGTATCTATAGAAATTTTTCTTGTTGCTCTTCTAAAGCCAGATTAACTTCTGGTTGAGCTTTAGACCTTCTAATTATTTCTCTGCGTGACCTAACAACATTCTTATATGCCTTATGAGTTTTCTAACCCTTCTTCCAGAGCCCATACACCCTCCTTTTTTTTTCCCCTGATTTTGAGCCAAACCTCCCTACTCAACCAGGCCAGGCTTCTTCACCTCTGACTTGTCTTGTGGCATGTGGAGATGGTCTGCTCCTTTAAGATTTCCTTCTTAAAAAATGTCCAGCCTTCCTGGACTCCTACATCTTTCAAAACCTTTTCCCAAGGGATTCTATCAAGTGACTTCTGAAACAAGTCAAAGTCTGCCCTTCAAAAGTCCAAAGTGTCAGTATTGCTGCCCCCTGCTTCTAACATCTCTAAGAACAGAGAACTTAATAATTTCATGGTCACTATTCCCTAGATGGCCTCCAACTGCCACATCCTCCAGCAGTCCTTCTCTGCTCACAAACAAGCAGTCCAGCAGGGCACCTTCCCTGATTGGCTCACTTGCTAACTTTATGAGGAAGTCGTCTACTATACATTCTAGAAACCTCCTAGATTGTTCCCTCTCTGCTGTATTGTATTTCCAGCAGATACCTGGGAAGTTGAAGTCCCCCATAAGAACAACAGCAAGGACCTTGAGATTTCTTTTAAGTGCTTATAGAATATTTTATCTACCTCACTTCTCTGGTTGGGATGTCTATAGCAGACACCTATAGCAATATCAGCTTTATTGGCCTTGCCCCTTAACCTGATCCAAACACTCTCAACCTCGTCATCACTAAAGTTCCAAGCATTCATAACAATACCTAACGTACAGGGAGGGCCATTTCCCTGGACCTTCTCTACCTCCTTGCAGTTATATATTTACATGGTACATCACTACCTGCTCTTGTGACTCTTAACTGGGGGTGAGAAGGTACCTTAACATAGCTTATCACCACACTGTAGGCTCTAATGTACAGGTAGAGGAGAGATGCTCTAGCAGCTCAGAGGTGCTGCAGGTGATCTTTGCTGTGCCACAGCCTTGTAGTGTGGTCTTTTCCAGACGGTTGGTTCTCTCCAGGTCTCAGGACCTTCTATAATGTTTTCTGCCAGCTCTCTGGATAGTGAACCTTGTGTGTGATCTCCTGTTGTGTGGGTGCAGCCCCCACATGCCAAGTGGGGTCTTTCAAATAAAGTTTCAAAATCATCTGAACAAACAAAAAAATGAAATAGCTGGATAAAGGTGCTTACATGGCCCATAACTGTCATCTTGGCGTAGGACTGAGGACTGGGAGCTGGCTTGATGCCTGCATGTCTAAGAACGGCAAGCTCCTCTGTGCTAGTCCCACAAAATGGGAGTAGTGGTGTTTCTGCCCCTATGTGTGGTGAGAGTAGATATACTGAAGAAGGGAAAGTGCTGAAGGAGCATTAGTCAGATCTTGGGTACCTGTTGGTTGCTTGTGGGCTGCAGGTGGCACATCCCTGGATGGTGTTTTGTCACCTCTGGCACACTGTTGTGGCCCTTGCATGCTCCTGCACACCGTTTGCAGCAGTCCAGGCCACCAGTGATGGTGGAGGAAGCCCCAGGGATGCTGAGCCTCTGTGGCTGCCATGGAGCAGAAGCCGCCATCCTGTGATCCCTGCGCAGAGGTTTGGGTATTGCTCTAAGGGACCTTGAGCTCTGAGAACCTTGTTGTCCTGAAAGGGATCAATTGTTTTTCATCAGCACTAGCACAGGACTCCAGAACCCCATGGGCTCACTCAGGCAGGGTTCAGGCTGTCCTGAAGTCAAACAACTTGCTGAGGTACAGTCCTGCTCCCAGCACCTTGAGGTGGGTGGGACTGGCTCCCTGTTGACCACTTATTTCCTGTGGTTCCTCCAGCCCTGTCCATGCCCCAGACTTCAGATGTTTCTGTTGCCCCCCAGATGGAAGAGTTATAACACACTGTGCTCAGGCTGTAGAAATGTTGCTGTGGGGAAGGGATGCTCTTGGTGGCTGAGAGTCTTTACTTGGTTGAGCTGCTCTACAGCCCAGCTTTATGGGTGGGGATCACAACTGCACTGCTTGTAGCTGTTGTTTTGTAGACTTGCGTTGTCTTGAGAGATGAGGTGTGTTTCTCAGGGAGCTGCTTTTTACTCTGCTCCACCAAGTTTTGCTGGTGTCTCTGGTCAGCGGGGTTGGAGGAGACAATAATCATGTGCTGTATGGTGACAGACAGGCAGATGTATACATTATGCACTTGGAGCCCTGCCCAGGGGAACATGGAAAGCAGATGTTGGATCAGTGACCTGCTGGATAAGCCATGGGCCCTTGTTTCCTCCTGTGCCTCTGTGGTCTGGCATGGACAGAGCTGGAGTTAGTAACTCAACAGTCTTGGGTGAGTTCAGCACAACCCTGTCTGGTTCGTCTGAAAGGAATGTCTGTTTGTTTTAAAGTTTGTACAGCAGCAAAATGGATCCACAAGTCATGTTAAATGGGAACGGAAGTGTGATCAAGGAATTGAGGTACTCTGACTTATTTTCTTCATTCTTAAGGTAGCCTGGGGGCTGCTCTAAGTTACCCTGGGATAATCATGGGCTAGCTGGAGGTAGATGGTGTGTTGGGTGCTCCTCTCATAGTCTGTACTGCCCATCCAGACCATCCCCACTCACTCATTAGGCACCGCTCAGGGCCAACATTGGTTATCTGAATTTAGGAACTACTCTCTGGTCCTTCTCCCTCTACCCACATTGCTGGACAAAAGCTGAGCCAAATCTTCAGATCCATTTGAACTGCAGACCCAAATGGGTGTGATCCTTGGCAGGGATTCACAAACTTCTCTGACTTCCACTGACAAAGGGGCAGAAGACTTTTATCTTTTGTATTGTCCTCTGTTGTCACCTAACACTTGCTCACTAGACCGTAAGTAGTAAAGGGAGTTTCCTGAGTATCCTGCTCTGGACTACAATCAAGATTCCTAGTTAAGCTGTACCCAGGGCTGTGCAGCAGCCCAGGCTGTGGCGTTACTGGGGTGTGCTGGCAGCGTGGCTGTGGTGCTGGGTGCTGAGTAACAGCTGCTCTGCACCCAGGGCAGCAGCATATCCTTCTGTTGCTGTCCTGAACATCCTGGGTGGGCCAGGGCAGACACTCTGGGCTGGCCCTGGTGTTTGCTGGAACAGGAGTGAGGTGGCATTTTGGGTCTGGACTGCCTCCTTTTGCTGACCTCATGGCATGAATATAACAGGAGAAGGAG
Organism: Chloroceryle amazona; assembly: GCA_027560015.1. NCBI lineage: Eukaryota > Metazoa > Chordata > Aves > Coraciiformes > Cerylidae > Chloroceryle > Chloroceryle amazona. Next base: position 23,391 of record JANHFX010004943.1, on the reverse strand, counting down.
GAGCTGGTAAAACTAGGCAAAGGAACTTTTCCCTCCCCAAAACATGAGATCTAGCGATTCCAAGTGTGCTGGGATCTTTGGTGCTTTTCCAGCCCAGCCAGGCTGGTTCTGGTGCAAGGTGGCAAGGGTCCCAGTGCTGGCCCTGAACACTGCAGCCTGTGTCTGCCTCGGCGGGTGTGACATTCTGGCTGCTGGCTGCAGCGCGGATGTGGCGAAGGAGCAGTTTGCTGTGGAATAGGGAGGTGTCTGTATGGGCCTGCTGGCTTTCTGCAGCTTGAAGTCTCTTTGCTCCTAAAAAAAACAATTAAGGAATTAATTTTATTTGCTGGCCTGTAGGCTCTGCTTACCATTAAATTTGCAAAGGGGTTTGGGGATGCGTGGCTGGAGAGAGAGGAGCTGTTGCTACAGGAGAGGTATGATCAGTTTTGCTGAAAAGGAAAAACTTCATAGTACTGGAGTGTTGTTTTTTTTTTCATTTGTTTGATTGGTTAGTTTTTTGTTTTGTTTTGGTTTTGTTTTCCTTTTGGAGCAAGGAGCAGCACTGTTGTGAAATAGATGCTGGAGAGGATGTTTCGAGGGACTTGTGCCTTTCCTGCTCTAAGCCATATGTGCAGCTGGAACAGCTTCAGCCCTGGCTGCCTTTCAGGGCAGATTAAGGAAAACTAATTGGATCCAAATGCCCTGATTTGGCCCCTCTGAAAAGGGAGTATTTGAAGTCCCATAGGTAGTTTTGGGAGCTAATTGCCTCTTGTGTAGGGTTGAGTTCTACAGGTGATGGACTGGAGGTGGCTGGTGGTTCAGAAGGGACCTGACTCTGGAAGCCCAGCATTTCAGAGGGGCTTAACCTTTTGCTAAGGAAGCTCCAGCCCAGGGTGTGTCATCACTGGCAACGCAGATTTCTGAATCTGGAAATAATGCTCTGTACTTTCATTTGAGTGTGTTTCTTTCTCTGGAATTACCCAGATTTGTGAAGTGTTTATCTTGAAATGTCCCTTTGCTACCAGCTTATGGACAAGGCAGCCTTGGGGGGGCACTTACTGTAGCAACTCCTTGCTTCTGGCTTTGGTTTTTACCCGCTCACCTTGTGCCTCTGGGAAGATAGTGATCTGATTCTCACTTTGCCTTATGAAATGACAGCAGCAGCAGAAGCAAGCAGAGGGTGTTTTAAGTGCAGGACTGAGCTCTTCTCCGAGGACAGACACACAAAAATTCAAAGTAATATTTCCTTGACTGAAGCTTGGGAAGAATTCTTTGTGTTTAATTCAGTGATGAGCACTTGCATTTCTTGTGTCACTGGTGTCCAGGCTTCTTTGGGGTTAGTTTCCTTTGGAAATCATTTCAAGAGGTTCCTTGCAGGAGTGTAGGAGGAATGCAGGGAGCTCATGTGCAGATACCTTGAGGATACTTGTAGAAAATCAGTGCACAGATTTTTAACTGCAGATGACTGATCTGAAGGCTTCCATCTGAGAGCGCGTGTGTCCTGCTGCGACCTCTGTCCCTGCTGAGCAGCTGCCTGGTGGCCCCTGTCACACCAGATGGGTCCAGAGCTGAGTCCTGCTGATGGAGCAGCCTTGTGCAGAGACTCATCTGCAGAAAAGAATTAACAGTTTCCCTGGCAGTTGCTCTAAAAATCACTGCAAAGCTCTTTAGATCATTTCAGATGTGCTCCTTGTATTTATTTTGTATGGCTGGCCAGCTCTTACAGTGCATCCTCCAAGTCTGTGTGTAGATCTGGGGAGTGTGTGTGTGCTTAACTCTATCCCGGATCGCCTCCTTGCCTAGATTCTTCTCATGACCTTCAGACTTCAGTCTCTTTCCTTTATCCATGTGTTTCCACAGCTCTCAAAGTTGCTGCCATCTAAAGGGCATAAAGAAGTTGTCTTACAGCCACCAAACTGGAGGTGTGTGCACTGAGTCTGTGTCCCCGGTTCACAGATGCTTGTGAAGGTTGCTTTGGGATTAGATATGTTCTTCATGCCCTTCTGAGCAAAACCTGTGTCTGTGCTACAGCATGTGGTTACTGAGTAGCATTGAATTGGTAACCAATTGCCTAAAAGCTCGACCATGTGCCCAAGTGATTGGGGGTTTAGTCACTGGCTTTGCAGAACATCAACCCATGGAGATTGTGGAGTTCATGGAGATCAGAGCTGTTAAGGATGGTTCTCAGAGCTGGTCTCCAAGTGAGTCTTAGTCAAAGCCAGGACTGGTCTCTGTAGGAGAGCAGGGGATCCATCAATAACAAGAAAGTCTGTATTTGTCAGTTGTCGGATTTCTAGTGCATATTTACTAAGGAAAAGGCAAGAGAAAGATAAGAAGCATAAACAGACCTTCTGTACTGAGAGAGCTTTTGGTTGTTTTTTTTTTTTCATGGCCTGTGTGTAGGACTCAGTGAAGGCTGCTTCCCCCTTTCATGAAATGTGGTCTGAAAACAGGGAGAATTTCCTATGCTGAGCAAAACTGTTGGTTGACAAAGCTACCCCAGGTGGCAGATATGGAAAGGGTCACACAAGTAGTGACATTAGCGCTTGGACTCATTCCTTGTTGTCAAAGCTGTTCACAGCTTCATTTGTTAGAATGGACTTCCCAGCTGCAGATCACAAAGGACCAGTTTGGTTAGAGAAGGGCTGCTCCAGGACAAAAGCCAGGTCTCTTGAGAGGGTCCTTCTGCTGTGCTCCCATGACATTCTTAATGGTTATATGGGCCTGTATTTTGCCTTTTAAGATAAATTGCCCCATGGTGTGCAGCATCCCTCAGCTCCATTCAGGCCAGGGATTTGCTAACCAGTAGGAAAAGGAAGTCATCAAGAGGCTGTTTTAAGTGACCTTAATCACTCGGGTCACTCCAGGAGGCTCCCAAAAAAGACACAAAACCCACCATAACTCAGCAACTGCTTGAGGGATTTTCTTTCCTGGACTTGCAAAACCTTTATCCTCATGTGCAGACTGGGGTGGAGGGAGGGAAGCTGTCGGACACACACACACACACACAAACAGCAGCAAGAATCTGCTGGAGCTAAACCACACCAAGGTCATTCAGGTCAATAAATGTGACAATTAATGTGGATAAAGTAAATGACCCATGTGCTGCTTGTACACTCTGGCCCCTTCCTGAGTTATATTTGGTGCCAGATCTGTGCAGTTTCCTTTTATGCCTTACCTTTGTTCCGCTCGTTTGTCGTTCAGGAGTGAGGGATCGGAGAGCTCTGTCTTGGGTCATCCTGGGTTTCTCCAGGGTGGGCTGGGGGAATGTTCTTTTAGCCTGGAAGATTAATTGTATGAGCACAGTATCTCTGTTCTCAAAGCTAATTTGGTTGAATACTGAACATTCCCGCCTTGCATTTTTCACGTGGCAGGCGGGTGTCACAGCCTTGCAGCATCTTTCTGCTAAAAACAGATGCTGTTTCAGCCCCTGACTCACGTTGCACGCTGCGTCCAGAGCAGCTCATGGACAGCAGATGAGAGCACACACCCTGCTCCTCCTGACCGGCCTCTCTGGGGAATGTGGGGCATGCTGGGGATGTGTGCTCTGCTTTCGTAACATGCATTGTATAAGGTTGTTGGGTGGTGAGATGAGCTTGTCCATTCACTCCTGCTCTATTTCAAAGGGCTGGGTTGCTCATGAAAGGCTGGGGTTTGCAACCGTGGGTCTGGCAAAGCCAAAAGCAGCGCTTGGACATCACTGGAGGATGATGATTGCATACAAAGCAATACCACAGTTTTGGCATTGTGGAGATATTCAAACAATGACATACCAGCACTGGGGAAGCCACACCTTGAGTTCTGGTTTCAGTTTTGGGTCTCTCACTCCAAGAAGGACACTGAGGGGCTGGAGTGTGTCCAGAGAAGGGCAGCAAAGCTGGGGAAGGGTCTAGAGCACAAGTCTGGTGAGGAGCAGCTGAGGGACCTGGGGTTGTTCAACCTGGAGAAAAGGAGGCTCAGGGGAGACCTTCTTGCTCTACATAACTCCCTGACAGGAGGTTGGAGCCAGGTGAGGTTGGGCTCTTCGCCTGAGGAACAATGACAGAATAAAAGGAAATGGTCTCAAGCTGTGCCAGGGGAGGTTTAGGATGAACACAAGGAACAATTTCTTCCCTGCAAGGAAGGACAGTGGTGGAGTCCTCATCCCCGGAGGTGTTTCAAAGCTGTGGAGATGTGGTGCTGAGGGACATGGTTTAGTGGTGCTCTGGAAGTGCTGGGTTAACAGTTGGACTTGATCTTCAAGGCCTTTTCCAACCTTAAAGATGCTATAATTCTGTGTCCTGTGGTTCTCCAGCTGGAATGAAGTGCTGCTCAGTGGGAGGCAGTCTGGGGCCATGTGAAACCCCAGTCAGAAGAAACAGCATGTTGGGGAGGGCTTGGGCCAGCACAGTACCCTGTGGCAGGAATGCTGTGCTTGAGGCATGGTGTCACCTCCCAGGCTGGCCAAACAGCCCTGTTGCTGGTCAGAGGAGCTGGCTGAGGAATGTTTTCCTATGCTAAGGGGAATTTTATGACAGAATGAAAACAAGCAGTGTGAATTTTCCATTTTGAGAAATCATTTTAACTGAAAGGAAAAGTCTTCTGTTCTCTTGCCTGATCAGGTTTTTGATGCAAAGTGGCTATTTTCCAGGTGGAGTTTGTCATCTTGTCAAAAAGTCAACAATTCTGAAAAGCAGATTTGTTCCAGCAAAATAATTTCTATCTGAAGTTTTTTTTTTCCTCTCAGCTCTTTTTCAGACAGCTCAACTCATTGCTGTTGAAGTTGGATGTTACCTGATCTGAATGCATCTGTACAAAAATCTTTTCCATGATGAAAAAGTGAGATGTTGCTTAAAAGAAGGGGAAAAAAATGAAGTTGAAGAATCTTCACAGAGTTAGTCAAAATCTGACCAGACAGTGCTGAGCAACCTGCTCTTGCTGACCTTGCTGTGAAGAGGCAGGTTGCTCTCCAGAGAGAGGTGCTTCCAGCTTCAGCAGTTCAGTGAGCCACTGCAAATAAAGCAATGTGCTTTGAGCTTGTGGGGCTGCCTTCTGAAAGGGAAGGATTGGAAACCACAGAGGCTTGACCTCGTGCTCAGTGAAATTCCTTCTGGCTATGGTTAGCAATTGTGGCTTGCAAGCAGAGCTCCTTTGTGGTACTTCCAAAACAGTCTGGAAAATGTGTGCTATCGTGTGTCAGATGTGCCGCAGAGGTTGGGGTCTGTTAGCTAAATCTAGTCCCTGCTCAAAATTGCTTTCAGGCTGGGTAAGCAGAGAGGAGAAAGACTGGTTGAAAGCTTTGCCTCTTGCTTTTAGCCATGGAGGTGGGGAAAAGCTGATTTTTGTGGCTGTCTCAGTCTTTCAGGAAACCCATGGAAGAGTAGCTCCATCCCTTGGTCCTAACCTGCTGGAAACTGCAGAACTACATGAGGTTTTTTCCTCTTTGAGATGAATTTATATGTCAGTGTCTTGGCCAGCAGGCAGGTTGCTTGCAGCTGGTCTGCATTCTGCATCTCAGCCTGGGTGCCAGACTGTCTCTGTTGGCATAGGACCATAGAGCACTTCGTGGTGCCATGTTCTGATAGTGTGATAATAGCAGCAAACACCACTGAAGGGCTGTTGCTGACTGACCCCTGGCAGTGAGCAGGTGTCACCAGACCAGGCTGTTGGGTGAGAGGAAGACATTTTCTGTGTTAACCTTTGATCCCATCTTTTCTATTCAGCAAGTGAGAAACCATTCACAGTCAGAAATAGGGACATATATTCAAATGAGTGGTGAAGGTGGTTTCTTCAGCAGCTACTTCACAATCAGTTAGTGAGGACTTGCATGGACAGTGTTTGAGTTGGTGAACAACTACTCGGTGTGAAAAATTTGAGCTCTCTTCAGCAAGTGCTTTCCAAGTGCTCCAGCCAACATGATTCTCCACTGGGGTTATCAAGCTGAACCTGGAGTCTGGCACCAAGCCACCCTGCAAGCCTTGTGCCATCCTTTCTAGACTGCTGCACACCTACCTGAACTGTCTTTTACTCTTGTGTTCTGGGTCATGTTATAGTACATCTCAGTAAAAGGGAAATAAATGGCTTCTTCCTTGAGTAACCAGCTTCCTCTCTGTGAAACGCTGTTGGGACTGCAGACAGCAAAGCAGGGAGGAAGATGTAGGAGGGGGAGAAGGTGGGAGTTCAGAGCATCCTTCTTGTTCCTGTGGGGTGCAGGACCACTCATGAGCCCAGCAATGCTCACCTTTAACATTATGGCTGTTTTACATGACAGCAGGCACCACTGAACAGCTGTGTGGACCCTTTGGCATTGCTGGGTGATACTGTCTGTGCTTCACAGATGAAGAATAGGCATGAGAAGGGCATCTAAGCTGGTGAAGGGGTTAGAGAACAAGTTTATGAGGAGTGGCTGAGGCAACTGGGGATATTTTATCTGAAGAGAAGGTGGCTCAGGGGAGACCTTCTTGTGCTCTACAACTACTTGAAAGGAGGTTGGAGTGAGGTGGGTGCCAGTCTCTTCTCCCAAGTAACAAGTGATAAGACAAGAAGAAATGGCCTCAGGTTGTGCCAGGGGAGGTTTAGGTTGGAGCCAAGGAAGAATTTTTTCACTGAAAGAGTTGTTTAGCAGTGGAACAGGCTGCCCAGGGCAGTGGTTGAATCACCATCCCTGGCTGCATTTAAAAGTTGTGTAGATGTGGTGTTTAGCGGCATGGTTTAGCAGTGGACATGTAGAGTAGGGTTATTGATTGGACTCAATGATCTTGAAGGTCTTTTCCGATCCAGATGATTTTATCTTTCTGTGATCCCACGAGGAAGTTTGTTCACAAGAAAGGTGGTCTGAATTTAACTGGCCAAATAGAACTAACTGTGGTTGTGGCATTAGGGAACTGAGCGAACATCAGCAGAAATCTCTCTTTAGAAGTTAATGTTGCCTGCCAGCAGGATCTTGCCTATCAAGTGAAGTTTACTGCAGAGCCTAATAGTGCAGTAATTAAGGTAAAACAAATATTAGCTTGGAGCTGTGCCTGTAATTGAATCACGTAGCTCTGCTTCTGATGTGAGGCTCGATTGGAAAACCTCATGTTTAATTCATGTTGCATTAGTCTGATGGCAGCCGTCTCTGCGGGCTGAACGTGAGCCAGACCTGCTGCTGTCGTGAAGCTCTGGCTCCACTAACGCAGTGCTGACTGATGCCGGGTCAGGATGTGGGCCAGGTCTCCTCGCTGTGTTGCTATAACCTGTATCATTCAGGCATTTGCTGAGGTGGTGTTTGAGGGCAAACAAATAGTAAGGAGGTTGCAAGGAGGGAGAAAATACTTTACTCCTTCATGTAGGTCAGCGTTTTCTTGGGTTTTTTGTTGTTTGTTTGTGGTGTGGTTGTTTTGTTTTGTATTGTTCCCTGTGTTATAGACAGGCCTGTCTGTAAATGAGGCTAAATCTGTGCCTTGGCTTTGAGTTTGTGTTGTGCTTCAGTGTCTCCCTGTACCTGGATCTGTGTTAAATGTGGGAGAAAAATGACCGGGGCTCAGTAAATGCCCATGTAACACAAACATGCTGGGTTGTCACATAGGCTACAGACGTGGAGATGCTCTGGGTGAGCATCTGCCAGGGAAGAAGGTAGAAAGCTCTGGGAGAAGCTGTGCATGGCCTGGGGCTTGCTGCTCCCCTCCACAGCAGCAATGTCATCCCTCTGGTTTGCTGCCTGAGAAACAACCTGATGCCACTGCTAGTTATGCTGGAGACTCTCCTTAGGTGGCCTGCCTGCTTCCATGAGAGCCTCTTCAGCCTTGGAAAAGCCAGGCTTCCTGAGATCATGAGCAGCAAGCCTGAGGTTTGCAAATGTCCTTCTGAGCTGTTTTTCCAATTGAGAGTGGACTTCAGGGGAACATCTTAGTCTTCAACCGTCTCTCAGCCTCTAGATTCAGGGCATTAGCCCTGAGTTTGTCTCATTCCCGTGGCACATTCTGAACTTCAGCTCAGCTACGTGTAGAACACATGGTGTAGCTCTTCTGGAGGCAGTGAATGGTTTGGTGCAGGGTGGGTTTGGTGCCTGACTCAATTTGCATGCTGTTGGATGATGAAACTAAGCAGGCTGCTGCGGAGTATTTTGACCATGGTGATTGAGATACCAACCTCGAGAGCTACCTCGGAGGTGCTGGTCTCTACCTGGATTTTGGGGTTTAGCTTGTCCTGTGTCAAGGTTTGCCTGGGGCCTTCATGCCCATGGAGAGAGGGTAAGTGGTATGTTGTGATTGGGAAGCCTTGTTGAGAAAGTCTCCTTTCCCTCATTGAAGTCCTTAACCTGAGTGCGGTGCCTTCGCAGCAATTTTCTGCTGTGGGAATGATGTGAACTTTTGACTCTTTCTGACTAATACTTCAGGCTGCTCTCCCTCCCTCTCTGCATGTGCTGCCAGCCTGGTTTCTCTCCCTTCACTTTTGTGATTTTTGTCTGATCCCAGATCCAGTCTTTGCTGTGTGCAGAGTAACTGCGGTGTGTTCTAACCACCAGCACTAGGGTTTTTTGCTGTACACAAGCTGGGCTCAAAGCAGGCACCTGTGGTGGGACAGGACCCATGTCTGTGCTCTACTTAGGTTACCAGACTTGGAGCATGGTCATTGAGGTTCATGTAAGACCTCCAGAAGAGACTCTGTGTCTGGAGAAATCTGGGTGGAAAATGTTGCACTGAGACAGTCATCTTATAGTGAAAAACGACCATCCTTTCAGGGACATACTAGCTAATGTCTTGGGAAAAACATGATAATCATTTGTGCTTTAGTAGCACTAAGACTGTACTGAGCTCTGATATTCTGCACTGTTGGACACCTGAAGTAGAAGAAACAGGATGATGCTAGGCCAAGAGAGCTTGTAAATGGCTGCTATCAGCTTGTGGCTTATTAAGCAAAAGAGTGAAATTCAGGGTGGGGAAGCTGGGGGGTGAACAACTTTCTCTGGAGAGCTTTCCAAAGCATGGCCTTTGGAAATCAGAAATAAGCCACCCCTTAAGAGTGGTCCCAGGGTGACCTCACTCTTCAGTGTGCACCTTTTCATCCTGTGTCCTGATGCTTTCCCTGCTCTGGGACCCCTGGGTTACCAGCCAGAGAACTTGGGAAGCTACCATAGCATTCCTGGGGGATTAATTTTGAAGTCAACATGATAAAGTATAAACCAACATGACTTGAAAGCCACAAACTGCAGGATTTATGGTGCAAGCCTACATACTAGTGCTCTGTGTCATAACATGGTGAAGTGCAGGAAAACTATGAAAGCTCCAACTCTGATGTCTCTGTACATCAGCATCTCTGCCTTCTCTGGGAAGCTTTATATGGGTGAAGTTATAAGTGTGATTAAGCTTTTTGGAAGATCCATCTCACCTTAAGGTTCTCTGCATTGTTTAGTCAGTATGAGCTGTGGGAGTCATGCAGGAGTCATTAAAACAGAAGATACACTAGAATAGCTCCCTGGGCCAGCTCATTTCCAGACAAAATCCTGCTTGGTCACCATGTGTAGCTCAAGCTACATGGTCTTTACAAATATGTTTATTCATAAACACGTGATGTGTCCTGGCTCTTAGTCTCTAGTGTCCCGTGGGGTTGCTCTGGCTGTGACCTGAGGTGTATGCTCTACTGCAGTGGATTTATTTTTATTACCAGGTGTTTACAAATATCAGAACAGAAATGGGGGTTTGAGAGAATGTGATGTGTAGGGTAACAGTGGTAAGCTTTTAGCATAACTTGGGTTAAGTGGAAAGATTGAAAGCAAGACTGATGGGGTGGGGTTCAATTGGGTGAGATATGAAGGGTGACAAGTGGGGGAAATGAAATGCAGCTTGAGAGGATGTTTGTGTTGGTATAGATTTGTCACTGTGGCCTCAGGAAATCAGAGAATGATGTGGGTTGGAAGGGACTATAACCCTTGTTGGGAAGAAATTGTTCCCCATGTCCAACCTCAACCTCCCCTGGTGCGACTTGAGGCTGTTTCCTCTTGTCGTGTCACTTCTTCCTCTCCTGTCAGGGAGTTGTTGAGAGTGAGGTGGTCTCCCCTAAGTCTCCTTTTCTCCATGCTGAACAAACCCAGATCCCTGAGCCATTCCTCATAAATGCTTCAGTCTTGTAAGATTTGAGTAGTTGGACTCCTTCCCAAGTGTGCAGCTTATCCTGAAGAAGGCACTGAAGGCAACTAAAACGGAAGAGGTTTTTCATTCACTCCTTGTTTAGAGCTGCGAAGGGTTAACAGGTGCCTGAGCTCATAGACCAGTGTTATGGAAGTCGAGCAATCTGGGATTTATTAGGAGAATTCAGTCTGGGAATTAAGAGAGCTCCAACCACTAGGAAAGCTTTCTCAGAGGTTCATAGTGAGTTTTCTTCAAGCTAAGCACTGATTTGAAGTAGTGATGCCAGTATTTCTTGCAGGGGCCTCCAGGAAGCAAAGGACGAACAGGCTAATGGGTTTCAACCATCCCACCAGCTTAGCGTATAACTTTTATTGCTTTATTGTGTCTCCCTTGCCTGGGATGACAAAGTGGTTATTGTTTGCCCTGGCCCTGCTGCTGCCTCTGTACCCGATGGAGACTGCAACTGCTGGTGGTTTTCCTGGTCGTGTTCCCAGTGGAGAAGGGGGTTAAGTCCTGCTTGAGGATACATGCCTTCTGGAGGGGCACCCTGACATTCCCAATGGGGATCAGAGGCATAAAACTGTCTGGAGAGGTGTTTTACGGACAGATCTTGGGGACAGAAAGGGCTTCACTTCCTTCCTGCAGGAAGGGGTTTTTCCCTACAGCTGGTCTTCTTTTCAGAGGTGGTAAGAGCTGATATGGGGAAAAAAGCTTGTGAACTGGGAGGAATAAGCAGCAGCTGAAGCTGTAGAGCAGGCTGATGGAAGCAGGTGGCTGGGGAGGGCTGGATGGTGCTGGGACAGGCTCTGGAGACCTCAGAACAGGAGGGACAGGGACCTGTTGGAGTGGGGCCAGAGGAGCCACAGCAATGCTGGGAGCGCTGGAACCCCTCTGCTGGGAGGCCGGGCTGAGAGAGTTGGGGGTGTTCAGCCTGGAGAAGAGAAGGCTCTGGGGAGACCTTCTTGTGGCCTTCCAGTGCTTCAAGGGGCCTGTCAGAAAGATGGGGACAGACTTTTGAGCAGGGCCTGTTGGGACAGAACAAGGGGAGATGGTTTGAAACTAAAAGAGGGAGATTTAGACTGGAGAGAAGGAAGAAATGTTTACATTGAGATCCTGGCCTGGGTTGCCCAGAGCAGTAGTTGATGCTCTGTCCCTGGAACCATTCAAGGTGAGGTTGGCTGGGGCTCTGAGCAACCTGCTCTAGTTGCAGATGTCCCTGTTCCCTACAGGGGAGTTGGGCCAGATGAACTTTAACGATCCCTTTCCACCCAAACCAGTCTGTGATTCTCTGACAGAGTGGAGATGCTCAGCAGAGTGAATGTGGGAGCTGTGCTCCCCTTTGCAAAAGGGGATGCATTCAGCAAATGGATCCCTGCAATATCTGCAGCACCTCCAAGTATGGGTACAGCTACATGAGCCCTGGTGGGACACCTTCAGTCTCTGCCCCTTGGGCTGCTGCAAACACTAAAGTTTTCTTGGGGGTGGGAACTGTGGCAGCAGGGAAACAGGAGGTGGATGTGGAGCCCTATATGAACATCTTGTCTTTCACATCCTAATTCATCTGTCACTTTGCAGTGCAGGCCATTGCATCTCCGAGGGGAAAAAATGCTCAAATTCCACAGGCCCTTCAATATCGTTTCTGTTTTACAGTGAGACAAAAAGGTCCCTTTGTGTGAGGGCTGAAAGAAATAGCCCAGTCCCACAGTCTCCTCGAAATCTTAATGTCAACTATTTGCCTCCTCGTGTTTTCACATAAACAAGCACTTTCTCCTGAATATCTGTGCTCTGACTGCTCCCCCAGTTTGGTATTCCCCATGCTATGTGGTGCCTCCAGGATGGACAACCCAGGCCCCTCATCCACCTCCTGGCCAGGCTTGTGGAGAGGTACAGGACTAGCTGGGGAGGGATGAGAGCCAGAGGGACAAGAAAGGCACCTAAAGCTGAGCTTGGGAAGTAATGGACAGTTTGAGCTGGTTTTAATTTGAGGGACTGATGGAAGGGGGCAAGCTCTGAGCACAGCCATGGGGAGGCTGGTGAATGCTCCCTATTTACACCAGCCTGGCCCAGTATCTTGTTCTGCTCTTATGAGGGCACCACCCACCTTGCTTTGGGGTGAGATGTTCCCCTGGTTTGAGTGACTGTCAAATTAATAGCACTGCACAGGTTGCAGCAGCTGAGAAATGACCCCTTCTATTTTAGTTGTTGTTTGCATATACATGCTGGAGCAGCTCAGGTGTAACACTGGACACTTCTACCTTGGAGTTCAGCATCTTTTTTTTTTTTTTTTTTCCCTGTTGTGATCCCTTCCCTTTTATAAGAAGAAAAATTAGAAATGAAACCAGCTCTATAATGTTATGTCTGCAAAGTAAAACCCAATTAGACTAAACTGTGAGTGCCAGCAGTGATTCTGCGGGGGTTATTCACTCAGCTCCTTGACACGCCTGTGCTGCTCTGGGAGCCTGTTCTCAGCCTTGTAACTTGAGCAATTGTTGGGCACGATGAAGAACATGTCCCCTGAAACCTGGGGGATGTGGTGCCTGTGAAATGCTGCTGTGGTGGAAACACTCAGTTTTGTTTGTGTCAGTCTTGTGTTCTGCTCTCGGTTGTCAAAGCTCAGGGTTGCTGGGGGTGAAAGCTGGTGCTGGTAAGTGAACACGGTTAAGTTTTTCCTCTACTCTTTCATTTGCTTTTAAGCCAGCCCCTGCTGACAAGACAGTTCTGGAGAGAGGTGAAGGATGGAAGGCAGCATGATCTACATGGATTCATATACCTTACTCCTCACCTCAGCACCCATTTGGAAGTGTTTGGGGTGATGTGTTGGCACCTCCCTGGCCTGTGGCAGGGTCTTGGCTAATTGCCCTTGGGCCATTCTAATTCACCCCATGATCCAATTTCCAGTGTATCCAAAGGCCCTCAAAGGCAATGGATAGGCATGTGAGCTCCACCTGATGTTAGATCAGGCTCATTCTCGAATAAACAAGCAAAACACTTGTCAAGCTGTTTTTCTTTTACTGGCTTTTCACTGTGGCCCTGGCACCCAGGCAGGATTTCTCTCCTTCCCTGGGATCTGCCATGGGGATCCCAGGTTCCAAAATCTGCAACTTCTTCTGTTGATCTCTTCCTCCTCCAGCCCTTTCAGAGCCTATGATCATCTCTTTCCATCTTTATCACACAGCTTCTCCATTCACATGTCTGGGGAGGAGTCTGGGTTGGCAGCAGTTCATGGGGAGCTTCAAACAGTAAAATCAGATGAATGAATAAAGGGTAGTTTTGTTGCTCTTACCCTTTCATCAGCTTTGTTTGGTTCCCAGCAGTTCATTTTGCAATTGCTGTTCCATCTGGCTTCTTGCTGAGGGTCAAATTAAAATCCTGCTGAAGATCACAGCAAACTGCTGTTGAGTTGTATAGGACTAGTAAGGTCTGAAGCTGACTTCTGGCAGAGTAACACTCATTTCTCTTCATGCTGCTTAAACGGAGAGGTTGAAAGCCTTTGGACAGAAACCTTGAAGGCAGGAAATTGCTGTCCTGAGGATCCCCAGCAATGGAAGCTAAGCTAAGATTGTAAAATACAGCATTAAGATACACCCAGTGGTGCTTGTCCGATTTCTGGGAGGAATGGATGTTGACCCCTTCAAGACATGGGAAGAGGAAGGGGTATCAGCTGCTGATGTCTTCTCAACTGAAGCCAGCAGTTTTCAGTGCTATACTTCAGTTTGGTTGTAGAAAATAGATGTTCAAATGAAAAATCCTCTCTTGGTGGATGATATGATCTCCCATCTCAAGACCCCTGCAGGCAAGATCCTCTCCACCTTGAGTGTCCTGGCCTTGTACTGGAGGACTGTATATGTCTGCAAGCTGCTTGGAGGGCATGTGCTGCATGGGTTCCTATGCCCAGAGTGAACCAAGCGTTGTACTTCTTCCACCCCAGCTTTTGGAGATGTTGGCTCCTGCAGGCCAGCAGACCCCAGCCAAGAATATGGGAACCATATGGCCAAAGCCAAATGAATGGGAATCAGAGGCTGGGGGCCCAGAGCTTGTCAGCAGGGGCTGGCTTAAAAGCAAATGAAAGAACAGAGGAAAAAAATAGTTCTAATAATTGTGAACTTTTAAAAACACAAAATAAAAGCTTATTATTTCACTGAGTTCCCTTTGCAGCATGTAATTTCATTCCCCCCCATTTGCTTTTACTACTTGCTCTGGGCACTGTCAGAACAACCTGATTTACAAGCGACAGCTTTGGCTGTTTTTCAGGCGAGTCTCTCTAAATATAAGAGTGTGAAAACTGTCCTGCTGCCAGCAACCCTCAGAATTAAAACCTGTGTGAGTTGTAGCATGAAGCAAAGTGCTGGGTGCTTTGACTTATGTCTTTCATAAAAGGCAACCTTCCCTCCTTTCTCTGGGGATCCTTTTTTTCCTTTTATTACCCAGGAAAATCTCAACCTGTAGTTGGATAAAATAAAACAAGCAGTGGCTTTTGCCTTCCTCTTTCCCTGCGAGTGGCTCCCTTGTGTACTATCAATAGGGAGTTGCAGATCATGAAGGAGATGTTTATTGACCAAGGGTTTTAGCAACAGAGCTTTGACAAAGTTTTCTTCCCATCCTGAAGGGGTAAAGAAAATGAGCAAGATGAAGCATAACACAGTGGCAGGTAAATTGCAGAGCCTGCTTATTTTAAGTGAGTTGATAATAATGGGAAGTGTTTAATGATAGCCTGAAGAAAACGAGTGCTTTAATGTCCTGGTGAATAAAGAAAAGCTGTGGTCACTGCGTGGCATTACTGCTGTGCATCTGCTTGTGAACACAATCTCCTTATTTATTTATTTTTTTTCCTGTGGAATCACCTGGCTTTGGTGTTGCTACTCTTTGCAGTTAAGAGAAGTTTAGACCTCTGAGTGTTAATATTTTGAAGCTCAGAAGCATTTGATTGGGATTTAAAGTTGGCCATGTGTCCCCATTCTCAGATGAATCCTAGTTCTTGTTGGTGACTTTATGCTTAAATTCTAGTGTTGCCTGTTTTCATTCAGCATCTCAAAGGGATAATTGTTTGAGGGAGGAGGGTCTTCTAAATGCCTCTCTGAAGTGTGCTGCTCTGGGTCTGGTTTAATAGCCTGGTTAGTCTAAGCAGGCTAGAGGCTGGTGCTGACAAACCAGTAAGAAGTGACTTGACTGGGTCCATGGCTCTGGTCTGGCTGCTGCTGATCCAGCAAGCAGGGTAGAGGTGTCAACATCTTGTGTATGAAGAAGGCTTTTTGATTAGATGTTTGGACTGAATGTAGATGCAAACACTAGGATGCACCTCAGGAATGCTGCTTCTCTGTGGTGCTTGTGGGTGAAAGTGGTGAACATTTCCCTGGCTATGAGAAAGGCATAAGGCACATCCCCCTCCAGTGTAGGGAGCTATGGGAACTCCCACCCAGACATAGCCCTTGGCTTTTGTATTTGGTCAGAAGTTGACCCAGAGGGTTTGGAGAACTCTGTACAGTGAATTTTCTCTGCAGTAACTTGAAGGATATTAAAAAATAAACAGCTGCAGCCATGGCCCTACATATACATGGCACTGGGTCTTTGAGTTGGGGAGAAGAAAGGGAACAGACCTCTGGATCTTAAATGTCACCAGAATCTCCAAGTTTAAGAGGATTTCCAAAGATGAGGAGTGCAAAACACCTGTGAAGTGGCTTGGCTGACTCTCCAGAGCAGGTTGGAGAGTTTTTAACACTGGGGGGTTTGCAAAGGTCTGCCACACAATAAGTTTCCAGGAAGAATGGTCACAGATGGAAAAATCTTCATCCTTGTAAAACACACAGTTATATACTTGTGTCTTGAACCTAAGGGTGTCCTTAAATCCCACTTGATGTTAAGATGAAAGTCTGGTCAGGTCTGAAGTTAGGAAGCTGCAGTTTGACCTGAAACTGCACTTGCATTGCAAGCTCATACAGGTTAACCATGGCTGTTAGAGGACAGCAGGGCTTTACCTGCCTCCAACAGCAGATGTGCTACTTGGCCCCATCCTAAAGCGAGCTGCTTGGAGCGGTCTCACCCATGAGCAAGACCTCAGCACTGTGTAGTTGGCCTGCCACTGGCTGACAGGTTGGGTGGGCAATGCTGGGGGGTTGCCCATGACTTGGGAGATCTGGGTCAGTCTCCTGAATTATTCTGTTTAGATACTATTCCACTGATGAGGGAAAAAAAAATTTGATCAATGCTGCTTTTGTGGATGGGGGTTTTCAAAACCACTCCCACTGAAGTCAGTAGGGAAGTTTTGGGTTGGATGGATTTTATTTTAGGAGGAAAAAGTTAAGCTAACACAGGTATTTTTACAGTCTCATTCTAGATATTACATCCTTCAAGGCTCTCCTTGGAAACCTTCCAGTTGGGTAATTTTTGGTCATATTCCAGGGCTGGCACTTCCAGCAAAGGCACATGAAGCTCAACACCACAAAACTGAATTTTTCTGAAATCCCTGTGTGCTGTAGGGGCTTGGTTCTCATCTCAGGTGCTCTCACCTGCCCCAAAGGAAAGGCCATACTAAGCTGGCTTTATAGTTGCACCTGAGCAGGTGAAGCATCCCCTATGTCCTTGGTCTCATAACAGTTGCTTTTAGGCACTGTCTGACCTTGCCCCTTCAGTTAGGGTCTGTCTTTGTATTTGGCATTGGCTGTTTGTCCCAGGGAACAGAACTGGTGAATTCGGTGAATGAAACTGGTGAATGAAAAAGACCACCAGTGTCCTGGCTTGTATCAGCACTGGTGTGGTCCACAGGACTATGGCAGGGATAGTCCCCCTGTATGGGGCACTGGGGAGGCCACGTCTCTCAAATCCTGGGTTCAGTTTTGGGCCCCTCACCCCAAGGAGGACATTGAGGGGCTGGAGTTTGTCCAGAGAAGGGCAACAAAGCTGGGGAAGGGTCTAGAACACAAGTCTGGGGAGGAGCAGCTGAGGGACCTGGGGTTGTTCAGCTTGGGGAGAAGGAGGCTCAGGGGAGACCTTCTGTCTCTCAACATCTCCCTGACAGGAGGTTGGAGCCAGGTGGGAGTCAGTCTCTCCTCCCAAGGAACAAGCGAAAATGGTCTCAAGCTGCACCAGAGGAGGTTTAGGTTGGAGCTGAGGAACAATTTCTTCCCTGCAAGGGTTGTCAAGGGCTGTCCCAGGCTGCTCAGGGCAGTGGTGGAGTCCCCATCCCTGGAGGGGTTTCAAAGCTGTGGAGATGTGGTGCTGAGGGACATGGTTTAGTGGTGCCCTGGCAGTGCTGGATTAATGGTTGGACTCCATGATCTTAAAGGTCTCTTCCAAGCAAAGCAAGAGCAGATGGTGAAGAAGAGATAGGAGGTGAATGTGTAGTTTTTGGAGGGAAGTCCTGGCATTCATGGCTGCAGGGAGTGGCCAGGCTGGTGGCTGTGCTTTACATGAGGAGCAGTGTTTCCCAGTGGTTAGTCTGCAGGTGGACACTCAGCTGGGCTAATGGCTTGTGGCAACAGGCTGGGAAGACTGTACCTTGTCTGAGCGGCATTGGGTGGTATGTGGCAGACCAGACCTGGTGCTGAGCTGGTCTCTGTGTTGTCAGGGTATACTGTGTTATGTCAGGTCTGTTACTGGAAACCACAGCCTGGAGAGAATGTGAAAATCCCACCGTGGTGCTCCTCAGTGCATACCAGTGAGATCTTGAGCTGACATTGGGATGGGAGTGTCTTGGAGTGCTTCCCATTGGAGCAGTTCATGAACAGATATCTCGGTGTGGACAGCTTCAGATAAACCCCAGGCAGGGTTTGCAGAAGCAATGGTGGGAAATAATCCTGTCACTGGAGTGGGAGGGAAGTTGACTCAATTTAGCTTTGGATAGCCTTTACGAGGACAATCCTGGAGATAGGTCTCACTAGCAGGGGCTTAAGAAGCAAAGGAGTTGGTCTGCTTAGAGGATTTCCAGGGGTGTTGTGAAGCCTTTTCTCCTCAGGCTCTGAAATCACTTCCAGGCCAAGCACAAGCTGTAAATAACAGCGTCTGCTGAACCCATTTCATTTTGCTCTGAGATGTTGTCAGCCCTGGTCTTTCTCTTGGTGTCTTCTCTCCA
Organism: Chloroceryle amazona; assembly: GCA_027560015.1. Taxonomy (NCBI): domain Eukaryota; kingdom Metazoa; phylum Chordata; class Aves; order Coraciiformes; family Cerylidae; genus Chloroceryle; species Chloroceryle amazona. Next base: position 5,259 of record JANHFX010004943.1, on the reverse strand, counting down.
GTGCTTTGCATTCCCATCTTCATCTCCCAGTGCTGTTGTAGCAACCAGATGTCTTCCTGTCATCCCATTGGTGTGAACTTGGTGTGAAGGAGTTGCTTTTGTGGTGGTCTCCCCAGGGATGTAATGCAGGAAAAGCTGATGAATCCTGGCTCTGTGGATCAGGGTGATGCTTGTGTCTTCTCTCTCTGGGCCTTCTATAGTCACTGCTGGTTTGGGAAGGGCTAGAGATAGGGTCAGAGAAGAAACATGTGAGATTTGTATCAGCATTTGTCTCAGCACTCTGATATGAACAACTTGGAAGGCAGGTCTTGTGACCTTATCTGAGATTCTTTGCACCCAAAAGTACAAAGAAAAAATCAGCTGGTTGGTGTCCAAACTTTACCCTGTCACCAGTGTTCCACTGCGTCAAATACCTACCCTAGGGTTGCTTTCCATCATACTGTTGGTTTTTTCCTCACCATTTAGGAAAATTCTAAAACCCTTTTATTGCCCTGTGAGATGGTGCTGTAGCAATTGGGTAAGACAGCTGAGCCCAAGTCTCTCTTGAAACACCAGCCTACATGAGTATCACATATGTAGAAGTATTTATCTGGGATCAAAACAATACTGTTGAAACACTGAAATACAAGGAGACGTGCCTAGTGTGTGCACATGTCCTCCTGTCCTGAACTCATGAGCTTAGCTTGACTCCACATCAGGAACTCTCTGAGCTGGGAACATCTGGCTTGATGCAGCAAAGGTAGATGTTCCAACAAAAACACCAGGCAAGAGGCACGGGGCTGGAGCTGTATCTTTATGCTGTAGCCCTTGTCTGTCCCTGTTCCAGCACCTCATTGTACTCCTTCCTTGCCTTTTAATTGCACAGATGGTTGTTTGGGTGAGGGACTCAGCTGGGTCTCTTTGCTCTGCAAAACACACAGTGTACTTTGTTTTGTGGCTATACACAGAAACAGCTCCCACCTCCTTACTGCGTTGTCCTCACCCACATTATGCTTGTGTCTGCTTCCTTAGGAGCTGCTGGTTTGGCTGTGGCCCTTGCTCTCTCCTCCTCAACCCCCTGGCACCCATCTTACAGCTGTGTGGGTCCAGCCTGGAGGTCTCACTGTGCTTCTAGAGCGCAGGGTGTTCTTTCCATGGCTTTGTTACTGCTGAATTAAATGTAGAGCTCAGCCGTGTGTGGTGGCTGGGTGCCCACGTTCCGCTCACTCTCTTTATTCCTTTTACAAAGACCTGAGCTGCAGCCCAAAAAGGTGGGGGGAAGGGCTCCAGATCAGCTCTTCTTGTGCTTCACTACTGTTGTTTGGTGCCTAATGCTGCTGGTTTACACAGCGCTTCAACTCGTCCGGATGCTCGCTCGCTGTCAAGCCGATGTGCTCTCTGTGGCTGCTGCTCAGAGCAGCTCCTGGCGGGTGGCTTCCTTCTGCCAGGGCTGTGGCTGCCCCATTCTTTATCCTGAGGCTCTGGAGGGTGGGCTGAATTAGAACTCAGAAACTCTTGGAAAATGGGTTTTTTAACCCTTTTGTAGGGGTTTTTAGCCTGAGGAGCTCAGCTGTAACCCAGTTCTGTAGCAAGGGTTAAAATACTCCTGATAGTGAGTCAGAAGAGGCATTTGAAGTGACAGAGACTATCTCAGCTTGTCAAAATAAACATTTCTCTGAAGCACAGAGTGTGCCACTATCTGATTGCTCATAATTTAAAACAAGGCTTTTTTTGGTATGGTTGCTCCTGATCATAAAGCCAAGCATGCATGTGTGTACAGAATAGGTACAGAATGGCAGAACCTGACAGCAATAGGAGCACCGTGAAACTTTTTTGGTATGGAAACTTTTTTTTTTGTCTGAAAACACGTCAGGCTGATTCTATTTATAAAGATCAGGAAGAGCCTGGGCTGCCTGTCAGCTGATTGTCCCCATATGCCGCTGCCAGGCCATCAGCTAGTGCTTTGTGGGTTGTCCTGCCTGGATCTGCTGACATCTCCCCGCTGGCCATATCTAGAGAGCACGGTTCGTGCATGAAAAGCAAGCAAAGCCCCAGTGGGTGCCCTTGGGATGCAGAATGACGAGGTTGCTGTCAGCGGGCATTCGCACCAGGGCCAGGTTGTAGCTAGGAGTGCAGAGGGGCTAGGCAGGGGGAAGGCAGAGCCCAGTGCCAGCCACATCCCTGCAGCACCAGCAGGAGCACAGTCTCTGTAAAGCAAATTCCTGATGCTTTCACACCCAGAGCCTGTCTGGCACCAGCTAGGGCATGCCATGGTGCATGTTCCCGGGCTTGGGAGCTTGTAGGATGTGGGTCAGTGCAGAAGTCACTGAAAATACACTTTCCTCCCTTCTTCTGTCCCTACAAGCATAGAAGAAGATAATCTGAAGCAACTTGGGTTTTTTTTAATGTTCTCATTTCTCTAAAACTCTTCACTGAGCTCCAAGCTTTTTGGTTTTAATTTTCACCAGGAGTTTGTGGTAGGACTTTGGGAAAAATGCTTGTAACTCTGTCACGACACATCCCCATCTCTGAACACTTGAAGCTGGGACACTTTCTTACGAGGACCCTGGGATATCACAGCTGAATATCAGAGCTCTACCAAACCCCAGGGTGTTCTTGTCATGGGTGATTCCCCCTGACATGAAGAGCTTGGTCCTGAAGGACTGACCCTCTGCAGGAGAGAAGGGGAGACAAGGCAGAATTATTCCCAATTTAAAACAAAAAGAAAAGAAAATGGTGCAGAGAGAGGTAAGGACCAGGCTTTCTATCTCCACATGACTGATTTAGGAGCAGGGAGGTGTGTGAGGTAAGCAGGTTTGTGAATCCCATGTGAAGCAGTTTGTCTCCTTCCTCTTCTGTGCTCCTTCCTTAGCCAACCTTGGGGCGGTGCAACCAAGGGCTGCCTTACCCTCCAGGGACATCTGGTGAACAAGGCTATGCATGTGTCAAGTATTTATTGGTCTCTACTTCTTCATGAGTGACATGGCTCATAAAGCATCTAAGAAATAAGGTTTAGCATCATTTTCTGGATTGGGCTTCCCACATCTGTAAACCAAATAGCCTTGTTCTTTAATAGGTCTATGTTCTGCCTCTGATACCCTCCACAGAAGCCCCTTCTCAGCCCTGGCCTGTTTCAAGGGCAATTGAATCATGCCAACCTGTTCTCCTTAGGACTTATGTTTCCACCATGCATGAAGGACTCTTACACTCTAAGTATGGATATCTTAAGCAGAAGCCTGGTTGCAAGGTGGTTGTTCCTTCTTGCTGATTTTCCTTCCTTTGTATCCTCACCTGCTGTTCAGAGCTTGCTTTAGACCAGTTTTGAATACACTGTAGCATGGAAGGTCATCACTTTGACAGCAATGGACCCTCAGGGGAGCCTTTATCAGCAGGATGTGCCTACCATCTTATCCCAGCTGTCTGTGCTAAGCATGATTACACTTTACTGCTTAGACTATCTAGTCATAGTTCACTGGTGCATTAGGTGATGTTAGTGAAAGGTGAAATATTTGAGATGGAAAGCTCTGTTGTTGTTCTGTATAACTCTTATTGGACTAATGACATTTAAGTGAAAACAAGCTGCTTTTATGAAAAGCCTTGTATCTAAAAATACTAACACCAATGATCACATTTTCCAAGATGTATTTGAATGCATCTTCCTTTGCTGTGTGAATTTTTATTCTTGGATTTTCTGCTTTGAAGTTACCCTGGACAGACATCTTCCCAAATAGGCTCAGTCTAACCTCTTCAGCCCTTTCTAGCAACCTCGTGGCTTTGTGTTTGAGGTACAAGACTTGAGTGATTAAGAGATTTAGGGCAGAAAGCTGAGACTGGAAAGATTTTCAGTTCAGTGTTGTCCTGCTCTGTACTTTCTCAGTCATTGGCCAGTGCTGCAGAAATGAGAGCTGCTGATTTATTTTCCCTCCTCTTTTTTTTTTCTTTTTTTTTTTTTCCCCAGTGTGCCTCTCAGTGTAATACTGACCTGCAGCTCCACCTTGGTCAGTGCAATCACACCCTGTGACGAAGTGTAGAAATAAAGACACTAAGGCTGAAAATGTTGGACATCATCTGTATATCTTGCATGGATTATTTGGATCTTGCTGCAGAGTAGCTATGTGGCGTGGCACTGCCGTCCCTCCGTGCTGCCTGTCCATGGCCACAGCAAAGACAGCTGATCCCAGTTGTGGTCTTTGGCTCTAAAGAACATACTTGGTATCACTAAAGGTATCCTTTCTAACCCTTCCCAGAGAGGGAAGAAGCCAGGAGGTAAAAGAAAGGTGAAAGAAAACACACACCCCCTGAAGAACAAGAACAGGGAGCTAGTGACAACAGATGAAGAGAACGTTGAGGTTCTCAGTGACTTTTTTTTCCTCAGTCTTTACTGGCAACTTCTCTCCCAACACCTCCCAAGTCAAAAACCCACAAGGCAGGAATCAAGGTGGTGAAGTCACTCCTACTGTATGTGAAAATCAGGTTTGTGACCTCCTGAGGAACCTGAACGTACATAAGTCTATGGGACCTGATGAAATGCATCCCAGAGTTCTGAGTGAACTGGCAGATGTAGTCACCAAGCCCCTCTCAATAATATTTGAGAAGTCACGGCAGTCAGGTGAAGTCCCTAGTGATTGGAAGAAGGGACATGTTATACCTATCTTTAAATAGGGTAGAAAAGAGAACCCTGGGAATTACCGATCTGTCAGCCTCACCTCTGTGCCTGGGAAGATCATGGAGCAGATTCTCCTAGAAGGCCTGATAAGGCACATGGAGGACAGGGAGGTGATCAAGGACAGCCAGCATGGCTTCACTAAGGGGAAGTCCTGCCTGACAAACCTAGTGGCTTTCTATGACAGTGACTGCATCAGTGGATAAGGGATGACCTATGGATGTGATCTAGCTGGACTTCTGCAAGGCCTTTACATGGTCCACCACAACATCCTACTCACTAAGTTAGAGAGATATGGATTTGATGGGTGGACCATTCAGTGGATAAGGAACTGGCTGGATGGCCACATCCAGAGGGTAGTGGTCAACGGCTCAAAGTCCAGATGGAGAGCAGTGACAAGTGGTGTCCCACAGGGGTCCATACTGGGGCCTGTCTTGTTTAACATTTTTATCAGTGACATAGACAGCAGGATCGAGTGCACCATCAACAAGTTTGCAGATGACACCAAGCTGAGTAGTGCTGTCGATACACCAGAGTGATGGGATGTCATCCAGAGGGACCTGGACGAGCTGGAGAGGTGGGCCCAGGTGAACCTCATGAGGTTCAACAAGAGCAAG
>JANHFX010004942.1:0-12102 GCA_027560015.1 Chloroceryle amazona | reverse complement strand
CCCGCTGCCGCCCGGCGCGCCCCGCGGCGGCGGCTGTCGCCGGTGTTTTGCCGAGCAGCTGTCAAACGTGTTGGGCGCTCGGCGGCGGCTGGGGGCGGCTCGCCCGCGGTCCCCGCACCGATCCCCTGCGAATGGCATGACTCTCCCTCGCCGCCCGCCCGCCTCCCCCGGCTGCGGTGTGCCGTAGTGAGGCGAGGAATGGTTAAACACCGATCTTTTTATACATACGGTTTTTATTTTTTGTTCCTTTTCGTCTTGGGGCTTTCAGCTTACGGAAAAGGAAAGCATCTGATGCGTCTGCTCACATGCCACTTTTGATCATACGTTGCCTCTTTGCACAGAGCAGGATCATTGGGGAAGATGGAGATACAATAAGTTGCTAGTAGTGAAAAGTGCTGCAGAAATCCAGTGGCTTCCTTTCTCCACTGAAGTGACATATTTTTCCTCGGGTTAAGTTGAGAGCACTGCTTGGCGGAGGCTGTGGCTGAGAGTGGGTTTGTATTTTTCTTGCACGGTTAGGTTTTGCAAAGAGCAGCGATGAAGAGGAAGCTGGCACTCTCCGAGATGCAGTTGGTTCTTCTCGTTTTTTTGGTGTGGCTACCAACAAGGTGAGAGGATGCTTAATTTTGTTGTTTAATTCAGCACAAACCTGTCTGTAACGATCTGCTACGGGTACGCTTGTGTGAGAGGTTATAAAAGTATAGTATGTAGTAATGTAATAAATAAATTCCAAAAAATCTTTCTTAGCTGTTTGAATGCAGCATTACATAGTTTCCAGAGCAAATGCAGTGGAAGGTAGTCTGTGGACTGTATAAACCGAATCTCTTGTCCTTAAACTGTTTGTGAATTGCTGCTTTGTTTCACCTTTAAAAAATTAATTCCTTTAAATGCCTTATTGGATCTTAAAGATTTACTGGAGTTAATGTATCATTGTGATTCTGCATCGTACAGAGCAGTTATGGTGGAGAAATAGATTATCATGAAGTCAAATAGCAAATCAGAGTCTAACACAATGCTCACATTTTTTAGTACGGGCTTGCCTTTTCGTCTTTTTTTTTTGGTCAACAACAGAATTCAAAAGCATACTTAAGCTTTAAACCTCTAGGTGGAGATAGCATACAACTTCACAGCTGCATATGATAAAACAATAGCCTCATTTATTAATCAACTTTTCTTATGTTGTTTAAAGTTCTCCATTTCTAAAGCGACAACATGAGAGAAAGTAATTTTAATCATGTAATAGTTTGGTGTTGCTCACAGTCCCTTAATATGCTATTAATTGTAGTTTGTAACTTTCGTTTACTTGCTCAGCTTCTGACTGCGGTAGGTCTTGTCCTAATACAGCCAGGGTAGTAAGCTAAATAATGCAATTTGCCTATGAATTAAAAAGTCCTTATTAATATTTGTCTATTTCATAGTGAAAGAACGTATTTCCTGAAACTGTGTTTCCTATTTGACTTTATGCCTAACTATGGTGCAGTATTAGTTGAGTCACAGTGGGCCAGATCCTGCAAACCCTACTCAAGTGAGTAATCTCACTGACGTCAAAGAGACTACGTGCATAATTTAGGAGTTTATGCCTGAGTAAAGTTTGCAGGGTTCGACTCTAATGTGACATAATTGTAGGATTTAATTTTTTTTAGTGATATTTTGAGTTCAAAAGCCTGTTCTTTCTCAAAAAGAAGCTTAAAAAACGGCATAGAATTACAATACAGGAATACATGCTAAAAAATAAAAAATGAGCCACCCGGTAATTAAAATTAAGAAAAACCTCACACATCAGTAAAATCCCACATGACGTTTTGGTATCTTCTTTATAAATTATCTGATTTTGGTTGATTCAGTTGTTTATGTGATGGAAAGCACAGACTGCAATGATTTACATTTAAATACTTCCTCCATGCTGTTGAATTTGGGATCAACATAAAGTGTTGTCTTTAATCATTTTATAGCTTGCTTAAGAGAAAACCTGCTTTTGGTTTGGAGGAGGAAGAAAACATGCTTGTTTTTATGGCATTCAGAATGTCTTGATCAGTAGTTTGATTAGAGATGAGAGATACTCAGACACTTCATGTTAAAAATACAGATGGCTGACAAAGGTGTAAATGACAATGCCTGGACATACAATGCTTTAATTCCTTGATACTGCTATTCTGGTATTAAGTAGGCAAGACTGATGAGCTCATGCATTTCACATGCATGGTGCTTAAAATTGTTGTCACAGCAACATTTGCAGCATGTATAAGGTTTTCTGCATGGGAGTGTTTCCCTGGTACCCATCCCTTTGGTCTGGGTGTCCAGGTCCTAGAGGACTATTGAGCACCATGGCTGGCTGGGCACCAGATTCATGTTCCAGCCTCTAGTGTTTTCCACAGAGATATGACCCATAAAGGCTGTCACATCTCTTTATTGGGGAAGTTTGAAACAATCGATTATCTTTAGATTCTTCATGACCATTTATGATTTTTTTTCTATCCAACTTGTATAAGGTTTGGCTGCATCTACAGGAACATCAGATAGTGCTTTATGTAATAAAATAGCATTTTAGAAACATGAAGTCTATCCACAGCTATCGGGCAGCTTGCACGATGCAGTCAGCACCGTTGTTCCCACCCACCATATACTGACATCAGAGGACTCCCTGGGCATGATCAATGGAGTTTTCCCTCATGTCAGTACTTCTGGTCATGTAACGTATATGACCATTGGGTGGAAGCATATCCACAGGATTTATGCAGAGATACTTAGGAGAGGACAGATAGGATAGAGCTGGAAGGAGACAGCTTTGTGTGTGGGAACCCAGGTCTGGGGTTGACACACCACTGAGGCTGGAGAAGCTCTTTTAGGCTTCTGCATCTGCACAGCCAAATGTGTTTGTGGAGCTTGAAGTAATGCTCACAGTGATGCAATGTTGACTAGAAATAGACACTACTGGAAAATGACTTCTTGGAAATTTTAAGTAGTGTATCATTGACTCTTACATTTCTGAACATGTTATGTTTAAATTGTAAATTCATAAAATCTTAACTACACCCTTCCTGTTAGAAGGCAGCAAGCTAAATATTCCAGACCAGCCTGCAAAAACTGCATGTTGAGTGTACATTAAAACATACCTAGCACTTTCTAAAATGTAAAATGTCCATTTAGATCAGTGCTGGCTGACTCCCTGGAAGATGAAGCTAAGAATAACATCACCATCTTTACAAGAATTCTAGACAGACTTCTGGATGGTTATGATAATCGTCTCAGACCTGGATTAGGAGGTAATAAAAACAACTAAAGATTGATTTTTAAAAAATCAGTTTTAATGTTGAGATTTTATGCAATGATAGTCTTCCTTCAGGGTGTTGTTTTTTTTTTTTTTTTTCCTAACAACTGGTGTGTGTCTTGATAAATTATTTATAACTCTGTATTCACCCAGCTGAATCATTTGAAGTTTGAGGAAGATAACATCTATGAATGGAAAGAAGGCACTTTCACACATTTATCTTAAGTAAAAAGAGAAAAAAAATCTGGTGATTTAACATAGTAAAACAGAATGAGAACAAAAATAACATCTAAAGCTGTTATTCCAGTCAGGGAATTTTGGTAGAGCGAGGAATGCAGGCTTGATTGTCTGCAATGCAAGGAGTATATGTTTTCAGAAATCCACACAAGTGTTTTGTGTGGTGTCTGTAAAATTAGTATTTTATATTAATTCCTAGTCCCAGTAATTTTAATGGGAATATTGTATTTTTTACTTCCTTGGATTTAGGATTTCACTGGTAATTAGCATTTAATTTCTGGGTACCTTGCATGTATTTAGGCACATGAAAAAAAAAAATAGAAGAAAGGCAATATTGGAGGACAGAGGTCATTGCACTGTTGAGCCATAACTATCAGTTATTTTTCAAAATATCCGTTCACATTTTCATTTTAAAGCTGTATGCCAGCTCACTTAAGTATGTAAGCAAGGAATTTAAATAATTTGGTGTTGGAAGTATTACTGTGCAAAAGGATTGCTATGGTATGGGGAGGGGCAGAGTATCCAGGTCTTGATGATATTCTATCTACTTTTATTGTGTATCTGCTATTTATGCTATCCAACATCCATTGAATAACTTTGTATTTAATATAACACTGTTGCTATTATTATGATTTGTAGCATTTTTTTTAGATTTTATTTTACAATTTGGAGACTGTTCCGGGTTGCTGAAACTAATTCTATTGCAAAATCCTTGGGAGTTGTTCCTGTTCCTGTTGACTTCAGTGAGCTGAGGCCCAAAGCTAGAGACATACTCTAACTTCCATGGAAATTACCTTAAGAATTGCAATCAAATCAGGAATTAGTTAAAGCTCACAGTTTTTAGCCAGTGCTCCTCCATCCTGACCTGTGGTTCTGCTGCTGTTCTGGAGAATCTTGGCTTGCATCTGACACAGCATAAAGTGGGAGCTGACACTGGCTGGAAACAGCTTTCTCATTATATATTAATCTTAACCTAGGATATCTTTTAATTTCCATTTCTAGCCTCTATGCAGTGGAGACTTGTGAAATATTTTATATTTAAGGATTATTTTAAATTTAGATCATCCATAAAATGAGATATACAGCGCTGTTGATACGAGAATTTATATAGTTATGTTTTACATGGAGATGTGATTTATTTGTAAAATACCTGAATTTAAGAATTTAAATGTAGTATAAACATACAATGCCTTCTAGGGGACTAGCAGAAACATTTCATATCACATCAGAAAACTTGCATCTAATTGGCAGGACTTTAAATTTATTTTTTTTTAATTATAAAAATAAGGAAAAAAATAAGGAAAAATGAATGTCATTTAATGAGAGCTGTCTGCAGTTCCTTTGCACATACCGGAGTCTTTTTAATGTTAAAATTTATATTGTTGAAAACCTGAATTTGAAAAAATGTTTTTCTAATGGATTTTTATTTTAGGTTTTCCATTAAATCTACTTTAAAGTACTTCCCTCTTTTTCTTTGCCAAGGCTCCTAGGTAATTAAAATATACTTCGGGAGCGTGAAAATTAAAGAATTAACATCTGTTTGATATTGGCATACATGGCAATCAACCCATGCAGAACATGTGTGAAATGAAACTGTGTCATGCATATTAAACCATGATGATTCATGATACATTATTCTTAATCTGCAAGAATACTTCAGTTGTGGATAGATGGATTCTTATAGTTTAAAAGACGCTTGTTGTGATAATCCGTGATATGAAATATACCAAACAATGCTTTTGTGCATGCTGCTTAGTAATTACGGAGTTTCACATTTCAGGAATTTTGTAGCACTTTATTCCTTTTGTCTATTAACCCATGCTCGGAAAAGAAAAATGGAAATCATTAATCTTTTATTTTTTTTTTAAATGCTGTGTGCCTAAACACTGTATATTTGCATAGACAACTGCATTTTGACTATGCCACATTTCACTGATTTTATATACATAGTCTCATTTCTGTTTCAGTTGCATTTATATGAATCTGAAATAACTGAGTTGAAACCAGTAGAGCATTTATTTTGGCATAGCAGCTTGCATTATTCTGCTATGCTACTATGACTGAGTTCACAATCTGACCTGATGTGTGCTACAACAGAAGTAGTCCAGAGTCTGAGATGGATTCTTTTAAAGTCTTCTGAAAGCAAGAATTCTTCACCATCCCACCTTCATGTTTTGTGAAAGACATTTTCAGAGATGGTTTACAGCAAAAATTCAGTTCATTATAAAGAACTACTAATCTCAAATATGTTTTTAATAATGAAAAGTGTTACCTTAACACTGGCATTTTATGTAGTTATTGACCATCAAAATGGGAATGTATAGGCTCATTCAAAAATTGTCTATAAATTCATCTAAATAATTGTTTGGGAATTAATTCTTGAATTTAGATAGAAATCTGTAGTTAATTTTACGGCAAGACTTGGTGTGAGTACTTAAGACTATGTAACAATACTTTACTGATAAATCATTACACTTCAGAAGTGAGTACTATATTCTATAGATTGTTAAGGCAGCTCCAACTTTTACTGGTGGTGCAGATCTGTTGTATAAACAGGTTTTGGCTGTTGGCTGTCCTAACACCTGGGATCGTTTAATGATGTATTAACACTCTAGTGATGAAAAAGCCTGCAAAATGGGTGTGGGCTAGGAAAGGAAGACACTGCACTGTCTTCTGAAGCCAGAGGCATCTCATATGACTTGGAAAATACCTCACTCTACTGAGTTGATAGGGATAGGCGTGAGGGTGTCCAAGAGAAGATAAATTTTTCTCTGGACTCGTTTTATGCTAGGCACATTTTTTCACATAAAACTCCCCCCCATGGCCCAGATCAGGACAGCTATATATATATACACATATGTATGCGTGTGTGTTAATCAAAGAATTTTATGTCTTCAGTTGCCAGGAAACAAGGCTGCGGCCATCTAATAATCTGGAATATGTTAAAGTTAGGGCAGTATATTTATATATCTCTGTGATTCAGAGTTTTTAATCAGCTTTAGAAGAGTTTGTAGCTATAGCAGTCATGCAGCTGGGCATTCAAGACAGTGTGTTTGTCAGCCTTGTCATGCTTAATATACATTCAGAGTATCTTAAAATAAGGTCCTTTGACTATTTTTTTCTGCAGAACATTACAGGAAACTTTTTGCTACCATGAAAAAGTGCAATTCCCCTGCTCAATTCTTGTTTCCTTACCCTTTCTTTGCTCTAGCTTCACTTTTGGAAATGGTAATGTCTCTCTGCCAGTGCTAGTGTAGAGCAATTCAGAGCACAACTTGCATTTTCTGAAAGCCCACTATGTAGTTATGACAGGATACAGACGAGTAAACTACTATATGCTCTTTCTTGGGCTTACCTGTAAGGATCACATGGAACCCAGCTATAAAACTCAGATTAATTTATATTACAGTTGTTGTTAATGTATATTGGCAAAAAGCATTCCTTATAAAAAATGGAAAAGCAATAGAAAGGAGGATATGAAAATCTCATTTAGTTAGTTATACAGGGCATGGAGATGGTGCTGAAATCAAGCACAGAACTAACTCAGTAGCTTTAAGCATTCTAAGGAGTGAATCATTAGGAAAGTGGAAGGATAAAAAGCCCTCAGAAACTGCCGTGATACTGAAGAACAAGCTAGCAAAAATAATGTAGGATGGGATAGTGGCTGGGGAGCTACACAAAGCTTGTTTATTTATTTGTTTGTCTTTATTAGCAGTCTGTGGATAAATCAACAGTGAAGGTATCAAAATAATGTTACAACTGTGCAGAATATTGCAATCAGGGAAGATGTTGCACAGTGTAAAGTGGCAAAATGCTGTGCTTTACAACAGTTAACAAAAATCTGGTTACTTTACAGTACAGTGTATATGCTTATAAAGGAGCTTGTCTCCTACTTCACTGAACATGTATATTCAATACTTTTTTTTTTTTTTTTTCCTGGCAAAGCATCAGCATTTACTTCTAGTGCTAGAAATACTTCTGATGACACTACGGCTGAATTAAGGCTTTGCTTACTTTTATCTCAGCTACAGGGAAGACATGAAAGAAGATACTGCAGATTTCTGTGGAGCTCATTGTAAACCAGACTGATGGGATGGTTTAATTTTTCAGCTGGATTTGATAGGCAAAGACAAACATCACCTTTTTTTCAGCAATACATTTATTCTGTGTTATTTAGAAACTGGTTGAAAAGCAGCGTCCTTGCTGATATCCAAGGTATTGTACTGTTGACTGCTTCCTGCTAAGGCCTCTTATCATGTTACATAAATCTTGCAACAAGTTTGCTGTCTGAAATACAGATCTGCTTCTCACTCAGGCTAATTTAATAGCCAAGTACCAAAGGATTGCAATAGTTCAAAAACTTCTACTACTCTTGTGAAATGGTACAACTTGTGTAATGCCACCTCAATTGGAAATATAATTGTTATTTAAATACTCTAACTCTGAAATGTTTTCACAAATACTAAGCTCATTAGAAATTCATCCAGGGTATCTATGGGGCATTTAAATGGATTTCATGGATTTTTAGTAGTGGATTTTAACCAAGCAAAAAGTGAATTTAAAGTACAGAAATCAATGTAAGTGTTGCTTGCAATGAAAAATATTACTCATTCTGCAGCAACAAAGGCACTTTTTGTAATGCAAAATTAAAAGCATTGTGAGTTACACTAAAAAGTGTAAACCACTATTTACAAACAGTACCAGGTAAATTCTTTAATGTTTACTGCTATACTCAGTTTCGTATAGTCTTCGTATAGGCAGCACACAGAAAGGTAAGTTTCAAATCTTTTTCTTAATAAGGTGTGCTGAAAAAAGACTGTCAACTAAAGAATGTAAGAAGTAAGCTGTAGAGATCTCTTATTCAATTGTGCAATCATCTTTAGGTATTAAGAAAGTTTTGGTGAAGAGCTAATAAATTAGCAATTAATATTTTTTTAATTTTTTGGTTTAGAAATACAGGACACGGACAATATTTGGAATACACTGACCTTCACAGAGCTGGGATAATTTGCCTTAGAAATATATTTGATTTAAGGGAAAATGGTACTTACATCATACTGTGATCTGAGTAGGCATCACTGTTTTAGTGATGTTGATTTCTTCTCATGTGACAACAACCAATATTTAAACAAATAGTCATACGTAACTTTCTTTCAAGACAATTCATTGGCAAGTTTTGACATTTTATTTTCAATGGCAACTAAAAGCTTGGGATTAAGTAAATGTGCAGAACTCCTTCAACTTCTTTGTGTAGAAAAGGCTGGGGCTTTTTAGCATGAGAAATTGCAGCCTCTAATGGCAAATATATATTTAAGTATATTTCCTGAATTTTAGCACCCTATAAAGAAAATGAGAGAGACCTCTTACTCTGTATTTATATTCTGCATAGCACAGCAGGATTCTACTTCATTCAAGCCCTGATTGTGGTAAAAACAAAGTAACAATACTATCTTTATTTATGAAACATAATCTAAAATGATTTTAAAATGAAGAAACATTACTTTCCCCCCTCTCCTTAGCTTTATTAAGCAAGCTCATATCTATTAGGCCAATAATGGTAATTTTCAACACAGTAGCAGAAATAATATTGCTCAGAGAAGTGTCAGAGTCTCCATCTTTCTGGGGACACTCACAATTTGACAGAGTGTGACCTTGGTAACCTGATGAGATGGCTTTGCTTTGGACTTTCCAAAGGTGCTTTGTAAATTGAATTATTCTACAATTCTCTGACTTACAATCAGTATAACATTGAAATAATGTCTGAATTTTTCCATCTTAATTGGCAACTGTGCAAAAAGTTAAATTCAGCTATGTATCTTTCAGAACAAAATAAAAATACCTGTGTAGATTGAAGGCTTAGACTTCCTATGGACAGCAGAATGCACAGTGTACAACTCTTGAGCTTATTATTCATAAACAATCTACTGTGATGAACAGAAAATCTGGAGTAAACAGGAAAGGTCTGGAAAAATATAATATATACATATAATTTTTTTAATGGCTTTTGCCTTGGATTTTCTAACTTTCAGCAGAAGCTGGGACTTAGCTAACAAACTAGAAGTGACTCTAGCCACATTTTTCCCACTATCACCATAACCTGGAGTCCTGAAAAGGGTTAAATCTGGGAAAAGCCAGTGTTTTAAAAGGGAGGCACTACATTTCATGGGCTCATTCCCTGTTTACTTTGTCATCACTAGACGGGCAGCATACAAAATGATGAAAAGCTGTACAACACTGTATATCCTTAGAACTCAACACCTCCTCAGGGAGCACCCAGGAACCTCTAAACCCTGCTCTTCTGAAGTGTCCTGGCGGGGGTCTTCCTTTTTCTTCTACTGGTTTCATAGTGACCTTTTCTTTTTCTAAATACCTATCCATTTCATACATTCTTTGAGAAAATGCCCAACTCTCTTCTTTGATCAAAATTCCATGCATTTATTTCACTCCATATAAATATAACTTTTCCCCTAATGCAGGCCAGACATGTAGATGCAGCTGTCTAATTTTGCATATTTATTTATGTAGATGCAGCTGTCTGATTTTGCATATTTATTTATTTTTTGGTATGAAACCCAGACTTGCCTGTACCCTTTCAGGTACAGTCACATCCAGCTGCCTGAAAGATTTCTTGTCCAATGAAACTAGACTGGGAAGGTTGAAATGACTCCTGAGTAGATAGAAAGCAAAGATCCTTCTCTACTCACAGATTATATGGCCTTCCTTTAGCACCAGTGTTAACTGGTCTGACATAGGTCTGTTGCTTCTGGCAGTATTCCTGACTGCATATTCCTGCTTCTCTTTTAGTGCCACCATTTTGTGACTATTATTAACAACAACCTTTTCAAAGAACAATCTAGTGCATCCCATTTTTAGAATTAGTAGCGTGTAGAGAGAGAGGTGTTTTATCAACAAGAATCATGCAGAAGGACATTGAAATTGCCTGTGCATTAAAACTGCATCTGCTTTGTTTTGTGCAGTATTTTGGTCTTTACTAACTGTTGGTATTAGGAGCTCTTATTAGTGGCTACTATTAGTATCTAACAATAGCTTCTAAAGGCTCCAAGAAACAGGTACAGAACATAAGACTGTTTTTCAACAACCTAGCATTCGGGTAATAAAAGCCAAGGTGAAAAAACGCTATGAGAAAGGAATGGGGGAAAGGGCAGGACAAAAGAGATGGAGAGTGAAGGAAGGAGATAAAATGGTGATACTATACCTTGGCTACTTTTAAACAACTGGCAGTTTAAGACTGCTGATTGATAGTTTTTACAAATACCCCTTGGAAACTTGAAAGCAGAATAAGATAAGCAGTTTTATCATTACAGTATATGTGTGTATTTAAATTTCTGACATGAATGTTTTTCAGCAATGAATCATCTATCTCAAAAAGTAGCTAGAGAGGATATATCGGATAATGTTTTATGTTGCAGTACAATTCACCATCCTGCTAAATTAAAGCAGCAGCAGAAGATTTTGAATTAATACCTTCAAAAGTCTAATAAATTTTAATGATAAGAATCAAAGCACTTTAATATGCCAAGTTTAATCTTTAAACACCTTTTAATGTCTGTTTTTCCAGGTTAATGCTTCAATTAATCACAAGCTAAAGGAAGTTTTGTTTACCACTGTCATCCTAATAATAGTTTTATTATAAAAGAAGAGTATGTCAGCACTAGTTTTCTGAAATTGTCTGTACATCAGGAAGGTATGAAATGATTCTGTTAACCTTCTGGCAGTGGTGTTGCTATTTGGGAACCATTTGTGTGATTACTTTGTAGCACATGGCTCTTGATTTACATTCTGTAATTCTTTGCCATATGCTAAGAGCTGTTAAATAATTAGAGAGTTAACTTTGTGAAACAGTGTAAATCAATTTCCCTCTTACCTGAGATTATTCTGCATGTTGGTGGACATGAAACATTTTAGTGGAGTAGCAGCAGTCAGAGATCCATCCATATTTGGTCCCAGACATGCATTATTTTGTTGAACCAGGAGAAATCATGTATCCTAATCTGCAATTTCTTTGGGGAAAAACATGGATGCCTTATGTTCCATCTGCTTAATCTGTGTCTTTTTACAAATCGTAATTTAAGTATCTTGTAATCATGTTATGACTAATTGAGCTGATTGCAATCCAGATTCAGTGCCACTGACCTTTGCTATCTTCTGATGTGTAGTTCAGTAAGAATCAGTTAAAAACTGAGGTATGCTATAAAACCTACATGTCCATTATGTATGGCTTTTCTCACAGCATTGACACTGAAAATGTATCAAAGAACTCAGACTACTTTGCAAAAGGGGTGACTTTTATATCTGAGTAAATACAAAAGGTACATGAGGGTGAAGTTACAGCTTGGAGCAGAGGAGACTCAGGAGACTTTATCACTCTCTACAACTACCTGAAGGGAAGTTGTAGTCAGGTGGGGGTCGGGCTCTTCTCTCAGGCAGCCAGTGACAGGACGAGAGGGCAGGGCCTGAAGCTGTGCCAGGTAGAGGTTTAGGTTGGATTTTAGGAAACACTTCCTCACAGAAAGGGTGATTAGACACTGGAATGGACTGCCCAGGGAGGTGGTGGAGTTGCCATCCCTGGAGGTGTT